>PVKA01003783.1:0-19173 GCA_004027165.1 Ctenomys sociabilis | reverse complement strand
AAATACAAAAGGAAATGTACAACAAGTAAAATCAATTGAGTCAGATAAGGCAAAGTGAATGGCATATGCTGCAGGATACTAATCAGCTTTTCTTCTGGATGGTTAACAACCTAAGATCACAAGTCAGAGTTGGAGAAATAGAAGAGCCACAAGGCCAGCCAACATTTTGGACCCACCCTCCTCCTCTTGCTGTGGGGCTCGGCGTACTTGGTCACCGCCATGTCTCAGCACAGCCACCTGCAGGAGGCAGGTGGAGAAGAACCACAGCCACTCGCCTTCCCAGATTCGCATCCTCCTTCCCGAGGCAGGCGAACTCAGCCTGGCATTGAGTGAGCAACACAGGATGCTGCGTGTGGTGGCCAACTGGCTACGACAGTGGTCAGCCAGGACAGCAGTGTGATGGGCACAGCTACTGTCTGCCTGGCCACGGACAACAGCCTCCATGCTGGGCCTTTCTCAGTCTCTGAGTCTTGGGCCAACCCATCTGTTTTCTTCGTCATAGTCTCCTGCAGTTAACATCCTGTTTCCAAAGACCTTCTGGACTCATGCAAAACAAGTATTTCCCCCAAAGATAAACAAGCAAGGCTATTTTAATAGTAAAAATGCTAGCTAGATAATAAAGCAAGTTTGGAGATGCTCACACTTGTATAGGGCAGGTGAATCCAGGCTACCCCCAGCCCAAGCACACTTGCTCTACCACCAGCAGGTATCTAGAAAATGCAGAGACATGGAGATGGTGCAAATAAGCTAATTGTAGGCAGATGGGGGAAGTGAACAACCTGCTGGGCTCTCTGGCCCAGAAGCAGCCTGCAGCCACCGTGCATACCGGCCCCAGTACTAAACAGTACACACGGCCTACAGTGGTTTCGGCCTTTCCCAAAGAGAGCATTTCTCTGGGATCCAGGGAAAAACTAGACTCCTGGCCCCGATTTCCAGGGATGCCTTTTCCTTGGGCTTCAGGAAGGGCTCCGAAATCAGCCTTTTATTTATTAAGCATCACCCCAGTTGAGGTGTGGGGTCCGCAGAGCACATCTGGAGTCAGCATCAGGAGATGGCGCAAACAGCCATTGGGCTAGTGCTCCTTCTAGTTGTGCCATATTTTATTAGTCTTGTGACCTTGGGCCAGGTCCTTAAAATCTCTTGTCCTGCTTTCTTATCTGAACACAGAGAGATAATGACAACACTGATCACAAAGAGCTGTGACAAGAATATAAGGGAAAGTATATAAGGGAGGGTGCGATGCTTCCTCACACAGTGACATGGTCTCGTGTTAGCACAGGGCCTAACACATGACAGCTCCATCAGTGTCACCCCAGTATGACTGCACTATAGGGCAGGGCCCTTTAGCAGCCTCTGCTGAGACATAGGTGCCAAAGCATCTGGCCAAACGGCAGACTCAGCAGTGCTGCCCACCACATGGGGCAGATAGAAACCAGGGCAGGACAGGAGTGGGGGGAACCTGCCAGGCCTCGGAAGAACAGTCAGCCCACTCCTCTCCGTGACCAAGCCTCTACACAGCAATGACAAAGCTCCCAGCCTGGTCCCAGCTGTAACATGGAATGGGAAGGAATTCCCACAGGAGCGTAAGTGCTGCAGGGGAGCAGGCCTACCCCTTCTCTGCAGATCCATGGGAAGCAGCATGGTGGACCGCAAGTCAAGAGAAAAGGGCTCCAGAAGACGAGACTGGGGCCCGGGAAGCCACTGCCCTCCTGCCCTTCCTGCTACTTACAGATTGTCTCTGTCTCTGTCTCTGTCTCTCTGTCTCTCTCTCTCTGTCTCTTTCTCTCTGTCTCTCTCTCTCTCTCTCTCTCTGGACTTCGTTACTTTCCATGTTGCATCACAATGCAGCAGTAAACTATCACTTGCGTGTGTGGTCCTCTAAGATCCCATCACCCATGACATCACAGCCATCTTAGTCTGTGCAAGAGCACTCTGGAGTTTGCATGCTGACAGGGTCACCTAGGGACACGCTTCCATAGCCCATTCCTACTGTAGAGCAGTGCATGACTAGTATTAAAGAGACAGCAGTTTCCTTGGAGAAGCCTCACCTACAACTCAGAAACTCATCAGGGAGCCCAGGCCAGGGATCTCAGAGCCCAGATTCTTCCGGAAACAGAGTCAGGACTGCCCTGCGGCTTGAGTGCTTTGAAAAGTTCATTCTGAGGACTCACCTGATGGCCGCTCACTGCCAAGCTGCTTGATTGCAAAATCCATTTCCAAATGGCCTGCTGTTGGTGAGACAGCACAGGCATCGTGCATCAGCAGCCACTGGGCTCCTTGCACTCTGCAGCCCCAGCGCCAGCTTCTTCAGCCTGGGGTCACTCGGGTCCATAGGGGTCAAGCCTGCAGGCCCTCCTGTCTTCACACCACACCCCTGGCCTGCCCAAAGCCCCAGACCCAGTGGAGCAAGGCTGTCCTTACTATAGCCTGCAGGTCACCAGGCCCTACATCTGGGTAGCACACAGGGTCACACCCACAGGACCACCACC
This sequence comes from Ctenomys sociabilis, assembly GCA_004027165.1. NCBI lineage: Eukaryota > Metazoa > Chordata > Mammalia > Rodentia > Ctenomyidae > Ctenomys > Ctenomys sociabilis. The sequence goes on along the minus strand of PVKA01003783.1, from coordinate 16,684 downwards.
CAGGCCTCCACCTCACACCTAAGGATCTGCCCACTCAATTCTCCTAAGAGAGAGGGGACAAAGGAGGAAAAAGGCCTGCCCCACCTCAATTTTAACCACTGGCAGATTATCCCATGCCCAGCAGGACACAAAGCTGAGCTGGGGGCCACTAGAATCCCTGTTCTAGTTAAAATACATCTATCTGCAGCATTCAGAAAATAGCTACCTACAGTATTGCTTTCAGCTATAATGGAAAACTGATGGCTTTTATCTCCCCAACTTTATGACTATTGATGGGATAGAGGCTGAGGTTTGATGACCATTTAATAGCCGACCCTGCGCAGTTAGAGGAGCATCAGAAAGCAATGAAAGCGCCAAGATGATTGTCTGGCAGAGAATTCTCCACTGAGATCCAGGAAGCAAAACAACTGCCCTCCCCAGGCTCTGACAGAAGAACAACAACAAAAAAAAAAAAAAAAAATCAAAGTCATCATCATTTCTGTTCATCCCCCTGCTCCACTCTGCCCCTGATCGCTGAGAGGTTGATCTAAAGAGAAAAAAGGGTGGGGACACAGGAGTAACACAGGCCTGAGCCCTCACGGAGAAAGGGGACCATGCACTGGAGACCCCACCTGATGGGCTCCTCCACAGTCCCACCCTCTCTGCGCAGTCCTCAAGGCCTCACAAAGTCAAGACAGTCTGATGGGTTCACTGACAGGATTTTCCCTCTGCCAGGCCTGGGCTGCCCGAGATCCAACTGGTCTTAGACCTTCTGCCCACAGCTGGAAGCCAGAAGCCAAGCACCAAGCCCTGCTTACCCTTCTGCCCAGCCCTTCTGCCCTGTCCTTCCAGGGGATCTGTCCCAGTGCACCACACTGCTGTCTACTGAACCTACTGGAACGGAGCCAGGTCTGCAGGCCAGCAAGGGAACCAAGGGCTTCCCACTCTTAAACACCACAGTAGTCCACACCTAATCAAAAATGCACGATCAGAAATACTCCAAAACCTAAAACTTCTAGAGTGTCTCATGAAACCATACACAGAAAATTCTGCCAATGAAATTTTGCTTTATGCATAAAATTATTAAACATATTGTATAAAATTGCCTTTGGGCTTTGTGTCTGAGATGTACATGAAGTATAAATGAATTTCACATTGAGACTTGGGTCCCATCATATATATATATATATATATATATATATATATATATATATATATATATTCAAATATTCCAAAATAATCCAAAATGTGAAACATTTCTGGTCCCAAGCAATTCAGAAAAAGGGTACCTACCCCTTCTCACCTTCACAGTTGTTCTTGTTTCCTATAACAATGCCATCATTTAATTCAGAGATTGATTTAAATTTCTCAAATTTAATTCTGTCCATTTTTAAATAAAGACACTGAGCCTCAATACTGCTCTCTCTGTCCGAAGTCTGGGGCCCAAGCCTGGAAGAGGAAATCCTTCCTGCCTCGGTCCAGTCCCACCTGCTGTGCCATGCTGCTCTACAATCAGGGCTCTCCCCCGGCACTAAAGACAAGACCTTTCACTCAGGTCCCGCCTCTCCTTCACTGTGAAACTCTGAGAACATAACTAAACCTGTCTGATTAGGGTCCATCTGCAAAACAAAGTGTCTTTTAGACCTCCACCACCTCTGTTTCAGGTGCAATCACAGATCCTTGGGATGTCATTAGCCACACTTTTGGGTACAATGATGTCCTCTTTGGCCACCTTTCCACAAAGCACACCTCTTTATCCAAGCAGCAATAAAACAGAGACACACGAAACCCAGACTCCAGGACCCCTGCCATGCACGCAGCGCCCCACCGTACACCATCACACTGAGGACTCCCGTCCAAGGCAATTCTCCATCTGCATGTGCAGGCGTCACAATGAGGCACAAGTGCACAGGGCTGCTTAAGAGCACAGGCAGCAGGGAGTGGAGACCATCCCTCCCCGCACCCACAGGAGCCACAGCCAGTCCTCAGAATTCCCAAAGGCCCAACCTCCTTCCTAAGTGAAAGCACCAAGAACCTCATGTTCTTATAAAAGGCACAGGGGTGACCAAAGCCATCTTATCTTCTTCAGCCAGTGGGAGGGGGCATGTCCCAGACCTGCTCCCTGGCACGGCCTTCTTCCCACCCACCTACCTACAGGGAGGTGACAGCCCTTCCCTCCTCCAAAAGAGCAGCCACCTCCTCTGGCCATAGCTGCATTTCTCTGCCCCACAGCCCCCAAGGCTTGGAGCCCATGGGTTGCCACTCCTAGCTACTACCTGTTGATTTCATAGAGATTTCAAGCTGTCTCTGAAGGAACGTGGAGGGAATTAGCAAGTGGCAGGCAATAATCCTCACTTGGTTTATCTGAAACACTCCCAGATGGAAACACATCCTTAGAAGAACTGAATGGAGAAACTGGGACACCCAAGCCCGAAGGTCCAGCCATGGCCAGCAGGCTCTGGCCCTCTCCAAGTGACCACAGCCCCCACTGCTGACACCAGCAGCCAAATGACAATTGCTGTCATTGCTTTCTGCTTTATTTTTATTTTGTTTTGGCACACCCCTGTAAACCCAACATTCTGGGAGGCTGAGGCAGGAAAATTACCAGTTCAAGCCCAGCCTGACTTAACAAAGTTATTTCAACTTCTTCTTTTAAGAGATGGAGAATGTAGCTCTATGTGAAGGTCCTGAGTTCAATTCCTCAGTCATGTATATTAATAACACATAACGATTCCTAAACTCTTCCACATGGCCCATCGTCTCTCCACCAGAGGCAATAGTAGTAAGCAGACCGCTGCATAGTTCTAAAATCCACATCCTCACCTGAGCACTGCCCACTTAGTGCAACTGGAACAGACCACACCCAGCAGCCTGCAGCCTAAGCCACAGATGGAAACGACGAGAAACTCCCACCTGGAGCAAAGATGACAGCTTCATTCCAGCTCCCTGTCTTACCTGAGGGTCCCACTGCCTGCGTGCCCCCTTCCCCACAGAAAGCCCCAGAGGTCCCCCACCATCTGGAAGGCCAGGATCCAGACACGTGTTCCTCAGATGATAAGAGCAAAGGCACAAGTGTATGAAAACAAGCTGTGGGAGGCAGCCACAGGGACACAGCCCACACAGGAAAACCAAACTGTCGTGACCAACCAGTACACCGGTATACACTAAGATGTAAAACTGCTGACCATGCACTAGAGAACAAAAGGGCTAGAAGACAGCATGTACTGCATGACATCATTTTGTTAAAATCCATGTATGCACATCTTTTTCAAAAGCCTGAAGGTGTATATAGTCTCCCGAGTATTAGCCAGGGCTTGCTGGAGGGTGTTCAGGCTGAGGACTACTTTCTTAGGTACACCTTTCTGCCTTGCCTGAATTCATTCTCATAATGAGTATATAGCACTCTTGTAACTAGCAAAACCAATAAAATGACTTCTATTTTGAGAATTAGGATAGAAAGCAAGAAATACAGGAAAAAGGAGAAGAGAAGCCAGGCATGGTGGTACAAGCCTGAAGTCCCAGCACTCCAGAAGCTGAGGTAGAAGGATCAAGAGTTCAAGACCACCCTGGGCAACCTAACAAGTTAGCAAGACCTTGTGTCTTCATGAAAGGGGTTGAGGATGTGGCTCAGTACAAAGGCCCTGGGTTCAACCCCTGGTAACACAGGAGAAGAAGAGGAAGAGGAGGAAAGAGAAGGGATAGAGGAGCAGGAGCAGAGGAAAGGAGCCTCCCCGGGAAACAGCTCCTCTAGCCTCGAGGCTCAAGAGGCACGACAGGCTGGCCACACCCCACAAGCTTGAGAGGGACCTGAACAGGCCTCCTCTGACACTGGTGAGAGCTTCTGCCTCTGTCCCTACCTCTGGGGACAGAGGCCCCCCACATAACAAGGCCACTCATTCTAATTTCCAACAAGATCACTTCTGGATGTTAGCAGAGGTGGCACACCCCTTCCTCGGTGTCCTTGGGGACTGGTTCCAGGACCCCAACAGATCCTAAAACCCAAGGATGTGCAAGTCCTTAAAAATGATGCAAAAGGGCCAGGGAGATGGATCAGTGGAGTAAGTGCTTCCTGGGCAAGTGCAAGGGCCTGAGTTCAATCCCTGGTTCTGAAAAAAAATTGCCTTCATTTAAAATGATGCAGAATTTCACATAGCCCATGCGAATGCTCCAGTGTACTGCAAATCGTCTCTGGGCTCCCTCTAATTCCTGTGTGAAGCCAAGGCGATAGTTACTGGAGTGTGCTTATTTGATTGTTGTTATTTTTACTGTGTTTCTTTTCCCCCGAATATTTTCAATCTGCTGTGAATTGGATGCATGAACATGGAGCCTACAGATACAGAGAGCCAAATGTATTAATGAGGATTAAGGCAAACTCCTAATCCAAGACCGGTTCCACCTGGCTACTTTGTCAGCTCAGTAAGCAATAAGCAGACAGAACCCTGAGCCGGGTGGAGCTGGAGGATGATGGGGGGAGTTTGGGGGAGGGATGCTAGGGAGACCCTGAGCCAGCAGGGTTTCCCAGAGCATCCCAAGGCTGCACCTCACACTGCCCACCCCCAATGCTCCTCTGCCAGCTGGCCCCTACCTCACCCTCGCCCAGAATCCTCCGCCGCAAGGCACCCTCCTTGCTGCCTGCCCCAGTTGGAGAACCCCAGCCCACACCAACCTCCCTGGCTCTCCTAGCCCCAGACTCCCCTTCTCGATGCCTGCAGCAAGCAGTTTAATCCTCTCGATACTTCATTACACAGGACCTCCTCTCAGAGTCAGTGGTTCGCAGGGGTGAGCCCCACCTACCAGATGAGCTCCTGTGTTACCACACGCCCGCCCGTGTACTGGGCCACTGCTCCCAGCTTTGCATGCATTATTTCCCTTAATCCCATCATTGCCATCCCAATCCCTTCCTCTCTCCTGAACTCCCTGATAACAAATACGTTTTGTACTTGATGTTTCCACTTGCATGCTTCTATGGCTTTCAAACAAGTGTGCAACCCAAATTCCTCCCCCCCATCACATACCCAAATCCCCCCATGCCCACACTACCTCCTCCTCCCTCCTTCTTTCCTCTAAGGTGACAGCATTGCCTGCTGGCCACAAGGCCGAAGACCCTGACATCAACCTGGGCACCCTCTTCACTGTCTACCTCCAAACCGCACCCAGGCGCAGACTGTGAAGGCCTCTGCCTCAGCTCGACTTGGGGCTGGTCCTCTTACTTCCCTCTGCCTCGACCTTGTCTCAAGCCTTCCCAGTGTCATTCAAGGGGACTCCCCACCTGAAGCTTCTCTCATCTTCACAGTACATGGTGGCAACAGTGATCATTCTGAAATAACAGCTGGATCATGTTACCCTTATGGTTAAAGTGCTCCATGGTTCCCTATTGCCTCCCAGAAAAAAATCAGATTTCATGGCAAAATGCACAAGGGCTTCGTGAGCTGACCTCTCCCCCTTTTCTTCCTGGTCACTCTCCTTTACATGCACATTCCCTCTGCAAGGAACAGAAGGTCCTCCTGATACCAGCCCAGTCCCCCTTCCAACTCAGCACAGATGTCACCTCCCCAGTGGCACCCCAAAGCAGAGAGGACTGTTCCTCCACCTCACACCCAGGACACTCCAGGCTGTTCCAGGAAAGTCTGTGATTTGTCTCAGCACCCAAAAGCATCACCCTCAAGGGGAGGGAAGCTTCAGTGAAGACACTGCTGTCCTTATTTCAAAACATTAAACAGAAGTTCCCCAATCAATATTGTAAAATGTACCCAAGGTCATGTAACTGAGAACCTGAAGCCAGGGTGCCCGTGCCCTCTCGCTGCGCTGCCCTGCAATGCTTTCCTTGAGCACATCACAGTGCCCTGAGTGCAGTTCAGGGAGAGGAGGCACCACTCTCCAGGAGGACTCTTCGGCCAGGCACAGTGGGAACAGCTACTCCAAGATTTCCTTCCTGCAAATACTTAGCATGCATTTGTGTGTAAGCCCTGCGCCAGGGAGGTGGGTGCCATTAGTGCTCCGAGATGCCCACCCACCCCAGAGAGCCTCTCAGGACAACCCACACAAGGCTTCCTCCATGGTGTAGGTCTAAAATGTACCCCCAAAGTCTCATGTGTTCAGAGGGGTGAGCTTCAGAAGGTGACTAAGGGGCTGGGGAAATAGCTCAATAGTACAGCACCTACCTAGCAAGCTCAAAGTCCTGAGCTCGATTCCCATTACCAAACAAAAGGGTGACTGGATCATGAGGGCACTAAACTGAGCAGTGGATTCTCCCACTGACGAGTCTGTGGCTGAATGTGAGGTTAGAAATGGGGCCTGGCAGGAAGAAGGGCTCGGGCGGTGTGTCTCTGGGGGACACAGATCACTCTGCCCCTCGCTTGCTCTCTGCTTCCTGGCTGCCATGGGCTGAGCCCTCTGACCCCAAGCCACACTCTAGCTCCTCTAAATTACGTTTGCCAGGTGCTTTCTCCCAGCAACAGGAAAGCTAATTCATACAGTCTCCAAGCCATGCAAGAGAGCTATGGGAAGGGCCTGGAAGATGGCAGCTGGCTCAGGGCACCTTGGCTCATGTTGCCCCTCCAGAAGGAGGGGAGCTGCATCTCCTCAGGGTGCCGATCTGAAAGGCAAAGTGTCTCTGAAAATCCCATCTCAACCCTGAAGCTCCACAGTGAGGAGACCCCACAAGGAGCCCCAGAACACCCCCAGTCACACTCAGCACTGTTCTAACAGCCTCTTGGCTGCAGGCTAGAGCTGACAGGAGGCTCCTTAGGACAGTAGAGCCACCTCCTGGGAAGCTGGGAGGCTGGACTCAGATATGCACAGGACCCAGAGGAAAGGTTATTTCCCCAACCAAGGGACTCTTGGGGCTGGAGCAGAAACAAGGGCTTCGTGAGCTGACCTCTCCCCCTCTTCTTCCTTCTGGCCTCTCAGAACCCAAGGGCCTGAGTTCTAGCACACATGCTCAACCTAACAATTCAGTTATGTCCCACAATGCACCATAAGTTAAACAAGGTTGAGATGTATTTAGTATACCTAACCTGCCAAACGTCATTGCTTAGGCTAGCCAGCCTTAAATGTGCTCAGAACACTGATAGTCGCCTACAGCTGGGCCAAAATCTCCCAAAAGAAAGCCTATTCATAGCAGCTTGTCCAATACTACAGAGTATCCACCATTCACCCTCATGTTTCCAGCTGACTGGGACCACATCATCTGAGAGGACTGGACCCCCATCTCACTAGCCTGGTGAAGGACCAATGTAAAATCCAGAGAACTCTTTGTACTGAAGGTTTATCAGTCTTTGCACCACTATAAAATCAGAAAAGCTGGCAGTTGTCCCAAGCCCGAGAGTCTCAGAGTCAGAGACTGAATCTGGACAGTACTGTGGCTCTGGAAGGTGTGGAGGCCCAGTGTCCTGGGTGTCGGGGCCAGCCTCGCTCCTGCTCACCTCCGCTGTCACACCACGGTGCTCACCCATGCAGCAGCACTGGGTTCTCCTGGACAGTTCCTCCACTAGGGACAAAGGTTTCTTCTCTCCTTTGACATCTTCCCCACAATGCTGGCCCACCCAGTGACCAGCCTTCCATTAGTACTGACGAGGTTTCCAGAATCATCAGCTCATCACAAGTGCTATGCAAGAGTCCCCTTGACCCTGCTGGCTACCAAAGCCAATGGCTTCCATGGACCTCTCAACAGCATCTGGCACAGCTGCCCACGACATTTCCAGGTTGTGCTGGACCTCCCTAAAAGGACCCGACCCATCCTTAGGTTCACTGCCATGACCATGCCAATGACCCCCAGAACGTAGCGCTGCAGTCAAGCACATGGTATGAATGCTCCAGAGGCGCCTCAGCACTCACACGCTCCAAACGAGCTCCGGATCTATCTTCCCACCCCTGGTGTTCACTATCTCAGAAAATGGCACTATCACCCACTGGGTTGCTCTAGCCAAAAGCCTGTGCGTCATCCCTAAGTTCCTCCATCACCTTCACTCCCGCATTCTAGACTTATCACTTCCATCTCCAAACCTCTCCAATGTACCCACTTGTCTGCCCACAAAGCCACCGCCCACCCCATCTGATCCACCATCATCCCCATCTAGTGACAGGGAAATGACCTCTTCCCGGGCTTCTGTGGTCACTCTCAACCTCCTCCTCCTCACACCATAGACAAAATACTACTTTCCATGCCCCAGTCCTAACAGCATCACTGATGAATGCAGAAGCTCCTTTCTACCTGTCCTCAACCCATCCCAACCCTCACCAGGGCCCACAGAAGCCCCACACAATCTGGTTCCTGCCTGCCTCCCAACCACATCCTGTGCTTCTGTTTCCAAAGCCCCGTAAAGAACGACACACCTCCTTCCAACAGCACCAAGTCCTTCCCTCCTGCGACTGCTGCCCGTACCACACCCTCCACATGAAATCCTGGCTCCATCTGTCTCGCTGGCTCCTCGTTCTTCAATTTAAATGTCATCTCCTTAAATCAACTTTTCCTGATCCCTGTCCAAACAAGCTCCCCCATTCCCATTACACTTTATTTCTATATCCTGTTCATTTCAACCATTTTAGTTAAAGTTAGTATCCCTTCTCCAAAACACTTAGGATCAGAAGTGTTTCAGACTTTGGAATTTTTTTTCAGGTTTTAGAATTTCTGCATAGTTACCATGAGAGTGGGGGAACAGGGTCCAACCCAAAGACATGATTCATTTATCTTTCATACATACCTTGCAAACACAGCTTGATGGCAATTTTACACACCTTTTTCTCCAGTGCCTATATTTTGACTGCTTCCTATCACATGAAGTCGGTCACCTGTGGAATTTTCCACTTTTATTGTCATATTGGTGCTCAAAATGAATCTGACTGGGGAGCATCTGACATGCCCGATTTTCTGATTAGAAGCACAGAAGCCCTTATCTGCTTCCCTGTCTACTATCTACCTCCTGCATCACACTGTAGGATCCAAGAAGGCAGAATCCACATCCCCTGTGGTGTCCAGGAGCGCTGCATGGAAGGAAGTAGTAAGTACCTAGTGAAGGATACAGACAAGGTCGACAGGCCATCTGCACAAGAACCAGCCAGGGAAGAGTTCAGAGAGGAGAAAACCAGACTAATCCCCAGAGTAATGGTGTCTGCAGGTGATTAGGGTTAGACTCGGTGGGGCTCTTAGGATGGGCTTAGTGATTTTCTAAATGGAGATTCCATTCTGACTCCCACTCCCTCTCCCACTATTATGCACTCTGTCTGCACCACAACGAGAACATAACCAAGAAGGAGTTCCTCCTCAACCATACTGGACTTGCTCTCAGACTCCCCAAACTTGGAGAAGCGGAAGGCCATAATAACCACTTTGCCTGTGACACTCTATTTTATCAGCGTGAACCAAAACATTTGGCAAGAAAGGAGCTTATGTCCAGAAATAGAGGCAGAAACAACCAGGGGGGCCATGGGAACAACAGAAGGCCAGGGTGGCTGAAGGTGTGCCCATCCCCTGTGAGTGAACACACACCCCTACCCACAGGAGTGGGCAGTGTGTGTGGACTGGAGTCCTGACTGCTTGTTATGGTTTGAGTCTAGTTCCCCAAAGCCTCATGTGGTCATGGCTTCTAGAGTCTGTGATTAATTCATGATCCAAGGCTGGGATTATGAGTGTGTGGTACACCTGCGCTGGGGCAGACAGTCTGCATGAAGCGTAAGGGAGCGAAAGAGCTTTGCTTTCTGCCACTGCTCCTCCCTTTTCGCTCTTACTATTTTGCCGCTTTCCACCGCTATGAACTGCTGCCCTCTGCCACGTGCCGCTCTGCCTTGGATCCAGCTGATGATGGACTGAAACCTCCACCAACTTTGAGCTAAATAAACCCTTCCTTCCTTAATTTAAGGCATTGGGTATTTCATCCCAGAAAAGTAACCGAGGCACTTTGTGCAAGTGTTACCTCCCCAAATGGACCACTCTCCCCACTCCTCTAGAAATGAAGCAGTCCTGAAACCCAATTCTACTAGTAAAGTGGGGGCCTTCCCTAGACAGGGGCCATACCTCATCTGTGTGGGGAGTGAGAGTCCAGATGCCTGGAGTGTGGGCTGGGTGGGAAGGAGTCAAGGACTCTAGTAAACAACGTGCACAAACCCTGTCTTCTGACCTGGGCATCTAGTTTATCTCCCTAGGGCCTTTGATAAAGTAGCACTCAGTGTGTTCCAGCCTTGTCACCACATGCTACAGGAAATGCCAAGTAAAGCATTTGGGCACAATGACCTGGAATGAAAGGCTCTTTCGCTCCCTTACGCTTCATGCAGACTGTCTGCCCCAGCGCAGGTGTACCACACACTCATAATCTCAGCCTTGGATCATGAATTAATCACAGACTCTAGAAGCCATGAGCAAGCAGGCTGGGCAGATGGCTCAGTGGCATAAGCACTTCCCTGGCAAGCGCAAAGGCCTGAGTTCAATCCCCAGTTCTTCCAAGAAAGAAAGAAAGAAAGAAAGAAAGGGAGGGAGGGAGGGAGGGAGGGAGGGAGGGAGGGAGGGAGGTAAACAAGCAACTACAGACAGCAGTTATAGGAGCCAGTACCAGATGCTAGCGAAGGCAAACCTTGGGGTTCCTGGTGGGATGGAACAGCTAGAGCCCTGCCCACAGCCAGAGACTCTCCCAACCACAGCCCTGCAGTAGGTTCTCCTCCAGAAAGTGGAGATGCCGTCACCCAGACATCTTCCAGAATGCAGTTCTGCTCAAGGCCAGGAGGGCCCCTTAGTGAGCCGATACCCATGGCCTCTAAGCAACAGTGCCACCGAGGTACACTTATTAGTGGTCAAGTAAAACTGGGATTTCAAAAGAAGCTGAATGAAAATGCCACCACGGAACTGTGATATAGCTCTGATCCCAAGTAAACTGTAAGCATCAGCCAATAGATGCTGCAAGAGTCTCTAAGTTGCAGGGAGAATCCACAGTGCTGGTCAGTAGTCCTGAGTTCCAGAAGGGAACTAGCTTCTAGCCTTTTTCATTGACTCTCCAACCCTAGCACAATGGCAGACCCAATGTAGATGATCAATAAATTGTGAAATCAGTAGAGAAATCGTCATGAGACCTCCCCCCATTACCTCTGATTTATACATCCTACTGGCCCTACGAATGACTGGCTGGGTTCCATCCAGATCCCTCCTGCACCCCCAGCCTATGCTAGGCATCACTAGTCCATCACAGCCTTCTTTGCCACTGATCCAAGACGCAGATTTGACATTCTTCTGCAGGGGGCAAAGAAAGTTGGTCTTCCAGTAGAGGCAGAAGTTCTTATTGAGAAATCAAGGAGTTCTTTGAAAATCTAACGAACACAACAACATGCTCTTTTGACGACACATACAAAACATGGTGTATAATTTCAAGATGTTCAAAGACTTTCTTCCTTAAAAGAAATTCACCTACTGCTACCCAACAAATCACTCCCTATTATTCAGAGATGATCTCTAAAAACATCAGTGACTTAATTACTCCTTGTGGGATAAAATATCTGACACCCACAACTTAAAAGAAGAAAGGTTTATTTTGGCTCACAGTTGCAGTCCAGGGTCAGCTGATTCCAAGGCAGAATAATTTGGTGGAAAGGCCTGGGCAGAAGAAAGCTGGCCACTTCTGGAAAGGGACAGAAAAGGGAAGAGCCATGGAAGGAGACCTTTCCAGGTCACTTGCTCTTCCAATCAGACCCCCCCTCCTAACAGCAAGCCAGCTATTCCCCTTGATGACCAATAAGCTTCAAAAAGCCCCTCTGGGAGCTCCTGAGGTTCTTGGGGAACACCTCGATAAAAATCGTTAACAATCAGCCAACAGACACTAAAGCCAAAGCAATGCTAAATAACAGTCCCAGGAAGCCAGGAGTCGGATCCTGGGCCTGTTCATCCTTCCTGCCTAAAGGCAGTGGACACTCCCCCAGCTAGGAAGAGAGACAGCTCCCCGAAGGGACTCTTCCCTCCTTCCCTGGGACAGCCCCAGGAAGGCAGCCCAATTCCCTCTGCATCCCAGACAAGGACAGCATCTACTACACAAACAGGGCCCAAACAGCCAGGGTAGTTCCAGGCTGGAATCTATTTATAGACATCCTCAGGGGTTGAATTACAGCCCTGCAGATGGCAGGGGGCCAGCAAGGAGTTATTTATATCCTCCTGGCAGACTAAGAGGAACAGGACAACTCGAACCGCCACTTCAAACATGGCCCGGAAGGGACGCGGCTTAGAGAACAGAATCATCAGCCTCACAACCCACAGCACCACTAAATGATACACACACACACACACTCTGAGGACATCCTTGCACTAAGTACAATTTGAGAGTAAAAATAAATAAATAAAAGGCTGCATTGTTGTTTTTTAAACGTGCATCATGGCACACCAGGAGCTGGAGAGAGTCCAGCTACATTCTCTGGATCTGGCACTGCATTCCCACACATTCCCCAGGCACTCCTGACTCCCTGTCAGAGCCTTTTAAAGGAAATGCCTATGAACAGTTCTATAGTTTAGAAACAAACAGTTTAGCGCTTCACTAAAAAAAAAAAAAAAAAAGGAACGAATCCAAACACTTCTCATGCCAGCTCACCCCTCAGTCCCCAACTAAGACAGGGCAGCAGGATGCTAGATACAGAATTCTTCATTGGCAAAGAGTCAGAGAAGGTTCAAGAAACTTCCACACTTAAACATAATTTGCAATGCTGTGTTGTTGGGTTCTTTTTTTTGTATGTTTATAATGCTGAGATGTTTTCCAAGTTAAATAAACAGTATTACATTTTTCAAAAAAATAAAGAAGTAAAGGAAATTCCTCTCCTGGTCTTTCTGACATCTCTGGCCAGTTTAAATCAACAGCCCTGAGGCTCAGGGGTATGAAGAGAGGTGGAGACAGAACTGGATATCCTGGAGTGCTACTTCCCAGGAAGCTGTGGGAAGAGAGGATCTTCCAGAAGCTCCCTGTGGGCCCTGTCAAAAGGGTGGTGGGAGGACTCAGAAGTGCTTCTAATAACCCTGAGGCCCAACCAGCAGATATCCTTGTTTAATCAAGGCTTCTAACAAGGTCAAGGAAAACCTCCAACCCTTTACAGCAGTGGCATTTACTAGGACAGCACTGCACAGACTGTGACATGTCACACAGGTGAATACCACACCAGTGACACACAAGAGCTGCTGCCAGGTGTGCCTCAGAGCAACACAACGGACTGGTTTTATTGCAGAGGGACAGGTGGCCAAGTTTTCCAACACAAATGGACAACTGCCAAAACAGAAGGAGGGGCCAAGGCCAGCCAGGCCTGGCGGTGTCAGGACTGAGCACGACAGCCCTGGAGCACAGGGACTTCCTGTCAGGGTCTCTTTTCCCAAGAATCATCATCCAGAGATGCATTCCCATGACCCCACCAAGCCGGCTTCATTCATTAAAGTTTCCAAGTGGCAGGAATTTCCAGATCCTGCTCCACACACTGCAGCACGGGGCTTCTCTGTGGCCATAAGCGTCCCATCCCCAGTGCGCATGCTGGAGGGCAGGCCCTGGAGAACAAGCCCAGCAAAGAAAGAGCATGAAGTCTCTTCAAGGGCACAGCACACAAAAAACAATAAATAAAAATAAACAGGGCTGGGGAGATGGCTCAGTAGAATAAGTGCTTCCCTGGCAAGCGCAAGGGTCTGAGTTTAATCCCCAGTTCCACCAAAAAATAAAAATAAAAATAAAAAAGGGCACAGCACAGAGCCATTCTTAGTTTCCTACCCTCTACATGTCCCTCTTGAGCCACCTGTCACTTCCTCTTCTGCCAAGAGCACATCTCTCTCTCTCTAGGAACGTAACCCAATGGCAGAAGGCAGGCTACAAAACCACCTGGATGGACTCAAGTCCACAGGCCCGGAAGTGCTCTTGTGTGATCAGAGGGCACTGGGGGTGAAGCCATCCATGCAGGGCCATCAGGAGACCACAGGCATGGCTCTGGCGTGGAGTGCTGCAGCCACCCCTCCACCCACCATCTCTGCATTTTGATCCCTGTTTTCTCCCCAGCTCATCTCCCACAGACCCTCAAGCCTTAAACTAAGGGATAAGCAAAGTCCCTCCCTACAGGGCACTTCCCTTCACTCCAACTTTGCAGCAGGCCCTGCCAGGCTCCTTCTATGCACAGCTCCAGCCCACCTTTCTGCCCTCCCTCACCAAGGACCACACTTTCACTTGCCAGCGGGTGAGGGGTGAAAGCTAAGCAATGAAAGATTAGGGGAATGTCCTGGCTCTAGACAGGAGCTCACCTGCCACCTCCTGATGTGGTGTGGACTTCCTACGCACAGTCCCAGGCCACTCCGAGAAAACTCTGTCCCTAATTCGACGATCTAGACACCGCGTGCTCCATTGTCCTGGGGTTGCTGTGCTTGAAATGCAAGGTGCTGCCCCACTTGCTTCAGCCCCTCTCGGAACTACCTACTCTTCACGGCCAGGGCTCCTCGGTCTCCAGGCTCCCAGTACTTTGTCCTTCCAGTTCTACAATTTGACATTTATGCCTATGTTCCTGGGTTCTTCATCTCCAGAAAAATAAAAAATGGACCAAGCCACCAAATTTTCCCTGCCCCTAATTCTCCAGCTTCACACAAGCCAAGAGCCCAGCAGGAAGGAGCCCATACTCCACTGCCCGCCCTTCCTCAGAGCAATAGGAATAAGTCAGTGCTGGGCTCCTGCCACCTCTGCATGAGACTCGGTTCTAACATCTCACTGGCACAACCCCAGGCCCCCATCGCAGGATCCCTTCTGGGTCTGTTTAATTTTTTTGGTATGGAAGAGACAACCTAGACCTTTTTCACTGAGCTACACCACAATCCTTTTTTAAATTTTTTATTTTGACACAGGGTCATGCTAAGTCACCCTGCGCACTCCATGGCCCTGGAGTTGGGTTCAAACCTGCGATCCTGCTGGCTCAACCTCACAGAGTGCTTCAGTCACAGGGGTGCACCGCCCCCTCCCCCAAGCCTTCTGGTTTTCTGGGCACACTGGGCCCCACAAGTGCATGAACTCGTGAGCCAGTTCCCCCCAGCTCCTCAAGGCCGAGCTCCTTTACTGTTGCTGCTCCATATCACTGCATATATGCAGCCTGGCAAACTCATTTCAGCATTTAGTGCAGGGAGAAAAATACTTCTCGGTTTCAGAATGCGCACACTCCTTCTAGCATGTCTGGGGGATTACGTGGCCTACCCAGCTTCTCCTTGATCTCCGCGACCAGAAAGCTCAAAGCCCGAGTTCAGCACTCCACTGAATAAGAGAGCAGAGGTGTGCGTTCACTCCTCCTGTCTAGGACTCTTGGTTTTTCCTGAGAATGCTCCTACTGTTGTAAACATGAGCTTGTTTCCAACCGCCTCAATCTATTTGTATAGAACGTGTATTTTTTAAAAGCAATACAGAAGGGAAAACCCCACCTCCTTCTCAGGTCTTTCCCAAGCCCTCAGTCCCTCCTCTGAACTCCAGCAGGGCTCCTGTTTCAAATCAAACAAAGCAGCCCTTCACTTTGCATCTACACTGGGCCCACCTCTCCCAGCACAAAAGGAAGCCACTCCCAACCCACATCCCTCTGAACCCTGGCCCCAACCCTACTTCCTCATGCAGGGCAGTTTGTATTGAATGCCTCTGCTTCTCCCTCCCTGCCAGAAGTGTGCCCACTGCGATCAGCTCATAGCACCATACACAGGCATTCCACAAGACCCCAGCTTCACCACCCCTCCCCAGCCTCCACGCCCTGTCCTCTGACCTTCCCGGCCTGCCTGCCTCACACTGCATCTACTCTGCCCTCATCCCCATCCCCCAGGTTGGGCCCTCACTACCCACACCGATGGCTTCATTTACCACCTGAACTCCAAGGGTGCCCAAATCTGCAGGCATCTCCACCAAACCTCCCCTCAACATCACCCACTGCTGTGGTTTTAATCACCAATGTGGAGCCCAAGAATTTCTAACCCTAGCCTCATTACTGAGTTCCAGGCCCATTCATACAAATGCCTTCCAGATGTTGCCATGGGAATGGCAATGGTTTCCCCAGAGACTTCCTCAAACACTGTGTGTCCAACACCACCCTCGCCCAATTATTCCACCACCCTACAGTTATTCAGCTAGGAAACGTGGCAGACACAGATGCCACCTACTTATCTATTCAAGTAATACTTGCGGGGCGATCGCCATGCGCCAGGCTCCACGTGGTGGAGTTTGTAAAACAGAAATGATTCTTGCCTCCAGAGAATTTCAACCAGTCACTCAGTCCTGCCACACTCAAGTCTATGACACTCTCCTTTGAAACAACTCAGTTTCCATCCCCACAGCTACTGCTTCAGTCCAGAGCACTATGCCGTAGCAGCAAGGAAGTCGTAGCATGTGTCTCCAGGCTCTGAAAATGTGTGTACTGTGTGACCTTAGGCCAGTTACTGTCTCTATTCCCTCAGCTGACAGATAAAGATGAAATGGTACTGATTTTTTAAGCCTCTTGCAGGATTCAGACATAAAGCTTTTTAAAAAGTATTTGGAACACATCAGACAATCTCTAAACAACCTGTAAGTAACTACTGTAATTCCTGTTTCTCCAACAGCCTGTCCACCATGGCCCACCCCATGCAGTTTCCTCCCTGCATTCCTCCTTCCCCCACTTCACTCCCTTCCTCCCCCCTCCGTCTCTCTCTCTTTTTCAGTGGCCTTTTGTGGCTGTCTTCTTCCTAGGCCACCTTCTTCTTCTTCTTCTTCTTCCTTTTCTT
>PVKA01003782.1:0-105994 GCA_004027165.1 Ctenomys sociabilis | reverse complement strand
GTAAACTTGTTCTTTAACATCACTTTGTTGAGCAAATAATACACATAAACTAAATAACTAAAAAGACTAAGGAATTTTTTAAAAAGAGAGTGTGCAATATCTTATTTTTAAAATTTTATACATGGAAAATGTATCAGGTATCTAAAAATACTTGTTTTTTTTAAATGGAGGATCTCAATTTGATTTCACTTACATGTAAATGTTTTCCACATTCTTAAGAGGAAAGGAATCATTTCCATGTTTGGCATCTATAAAGAATTGAACTTTACAGGGCAGAGAAGTAATTAATTAAGATAATTTTACCAGTGATTTTTCATATGTGTTTTATTTGTACTCACTGTAAACTAATTTAAAACAAGATGAATTACAAGTTGTATAGAGAGGAATAGATATGAAATACCAAGTTCAATTACTCACCGGCAAGCTTTTCTTCTTAGTATTAATTTTTCAATAGAAGACCATGGATTGATGCAATGTCTTTGGGCAGGGGTCTTGCTCTTTCAAACAATGAACCGGAAATGGCTCTCTTTTCAGTTCACTGAGGACAAAATCAAAGACAGTCGATTAATCGTGCTGTTTCTAACATGTATAGCACATGAGTTCCTAGAAAATATTTTCAGTTACTGAAGGCATAGTGACAACCGTAAACTTTCCATCTGAATGCCCACTAAAAATCTCTGCCTAGAGTTGAGACATTCCTTAGAGACCACCTGCCAGCTGTGCTTCTCCTACAGTTAGAGTATGTCTCTGACCCGTACATCTTACTATTACTCATACTTTTTACAAAAGTAATAGAAGGAACTTTCACAAAGAATAACATTCTTTTTCAAATAGAGGACGTTAAAAGTTTATAAAAGAAATTAGTATCAAAATTGAGTTCTAGGGAACAGGAATGTAGCTCAGTGGCACAGAGTCTGTCTGGCAAACACAAGATCATGTGTTCAAATCCCAATATAACCCCAAAATCCTAAAAATAAAAACCAAATATTGACTTCCAGTATTGAAATGATTTTCGTTGTAGATTTGGGGGGTAGCAATTGAACTGAGCAAACACAGATCAAACTGTATCTTCCAAAAAATTCCAATTTGAACTTTGAAAGCAGAGGAAAATTTCAATATTACACATACTACAAAATTTAAAGATCAAACATAGTCATATAACCTTGTGGACTAGTATTGCTGTAGAGTCAATTTCTTCTAATTCTCTATACATTGTGAGGACATTACATGAAGCGGAATGTGGGGTGAACTTAATGAAGGCACGGACCTGCTTTTGCGTCAGACCGTGTGTGGTGCTCTGTGTTATAGTGCTGTGGAGAATGACACCCTCGGTGCATGATGATCTTTCTGGTTGCTTCCAGCATGTTCCACTGCTGCTCACCTGTCAGGAGCAGCAGACTTGCTCCACCTACTCCTGAGAACCTAGCTGAACAATCACTACTTTGAAAAAAAAAATCTTGACCTTGTTTTCATATTCATGCTGTAGTATTTCTCTAGTTTCATTCCTTCTTATAGACCAACTTTTCATAATGCATTTTCATAATGAACTTTCTGGATATCTCAGGATGATATTACGTAGTTAAGATTTCTCAGCACACCAATAGCACTTTCATCAGTGGGCTTTAAGACACTACTTGGTGCTATGTGTTACAGTGCTGTGTAATCTCCTCTAAAGATTTGTGTGCACTGAATTCTCTTAAGGGTACTTTTTGCTTTTCTTCATTCTCTTGTTTTGGTGATCTAATCTACTGTCTTTGCTTAAAATATAATTTACCTATTGCCCTGTACAGTTATAGCTCATGTATAATGTTCATCCAGTTTTATCTGTTGATAGTCATCTAAATTTAATAACCAACTTTTACTTTTTTCTTTCTGAAACTGATAAGTCTCTTCAGGATTTTATCACTACATTTTATCACTTATCACAAATTTTTGTTCTATGAAGTTCATTTATTTACTCAAATATGACTTTCTAGCTTTCTTCATTATGTTGCAATCTGAAGTCCTAGGCAATAAGCTACGCATCTGCATTTGTATTTCCAAGTGTTTGTCTAATGGGTGTCATACAAGGGACACACACTGTTAGGCAAGTGACTCTATAGCATGATGGAAATAATCTAAAGAGATGGAAATTGAAGACTGAAAAACAAGCATCTTTTGTTTGACATTAATATGGAGCTATCCCAATATATTTTTAATATCTTGCACCAATAAGGTAATTCCTATAACAGTTGCTAACTGTGGTTCACTGACCACTGCTGGTCAATGTGTAACTCCCAGCTGAATTGAATCAGCCTGGTGCTGGGTGTGGGAAGTACACTGCTGGTAACATAAGAGGCAGAAATGGAGAAGAAGGAGTGGGGCTTTTTGGAGTTGGTAGAAGTTGTTGGAAGCATCTGGTTCTCTTGGGCTATTGTGCTGGAGGAATGTGTCAAGCTAGCTTTCTTAGTGAACTTGGCTGTTCTAGGAGGAGGAGATTGGGACATTATTGTTGCTGAGAATGGCAACAATTCACTTTGGGAGAGCTCTGGTGCTCACCGTGAGCATCATTTCCTGGCTCTGGATGGGAAGATGGTGCACTGCTCATTCTCCTGGAGAAGCTTGTTGTGTTGGGTTACCTGATAAGAGCTCAACTGTTCTCATCTTCTCCGGAGCTCAGGACATCTCTTTTGCCGAAGATGGCTGCTATACTTGTCATGGAGCCCTGGTGCTTACCTTGAGCATTGCCTTCTGGCTCCAGTGCTGATCCCTCAGCCTGCTAGCATAGATCCTTCATCATGCTAGCACAGACTTCCTAGCTTCCATCATTGACCTTTGGGCCTTCTCAGTGTAGATCCATAAAACAGGCCTGCCTGGGACACTGTTGTGGACTCTCCACCTCTCATTGAGCTCCTTGGAGGCACTGTTATGAGCTCTAAGTCTTCAGTGAGACTCATGCAGCACATTATTGTGGCTCTAGGCCCTCAGTTGGATTCTTTGGTCTTTAGTGAGTGCACAGATTTCCTGCACTCTCTTATGTTTATGATGTGATTATTATGAATATTCTTATAAAATATGTCCTGTATTATATGGTTCCCCTTGTAAACCCAGACTATAACACTAAGAATTGAATATTTAAGAAAAGACTAAATATTCCTGTAATTCTGTTATGTGTATCATTGTCCTCCCAAAGCTTCATGCAGTCATGAGGCAGGGACTTCTAGAGTTTAAGATTAAATCATGACCCACTGGGATTATGGGTTTTAGTACTGTTGGGATTATAAGTGTGGGTATTTCCCTCAGCCAGGGGCAGAGACCCAAAATGTAATATGAGAGAGACAGAGAGACAGATTTTCTCTCTTTTGCCATGGTTGCTGATGCTCTTCCCTTGGCTCCTCTTGCACTTTGCCATTGCCATGAAAGATTATTCTCTGCCATGTGCTGCTCTGCCTTGGGCCCGCCACATATGGACTGAAGCCTCCAGTAACTCTGAGCTAAATACGCCTTTCCTTCCTTCATTTTGGGGGTTGGGTATTTGTCCCAGCAATGGAAGAAGGGTAACTGAGACTG
The DNA here is from genome assembly GCA_004027165.1 of Ctenomys sociabilis. NCBI lineage: Eukaryota > Metazoa > Chordata > Mammalia > Rodentia > Ctenomyidae > Ctenomys > Ctenomys sociabilis. Next base: position 102,445 of record PVKA01003782.1, on the reverse strand, counting down.
AATTTGGAAATAGAGAAGTGAGATTGTTGCTGTGGCTAAACCTGACAATGTTTTTGGGAATGGCTTATGGGAACTGATAGGAAAGCTTTGAAGAGGCCATCTACTTGTGAAGAGTAGGGACAGCTTCAGCTGTTCTGTTTGAGAACTTCTGGTCAGAGTTCAGAAGACCAGAAGGCTAACAGAAAGCCTGCCTGTGAACACCAGGCTGGAGAGGTTTCTGCTGGGAATAAAGACTGTGTTGATTGTTGCACTCCAGATGATTTGTACTATGGCCTGGCCATAAGATTGTCTGAATTTTGTTTGTGTCCAGAAACTGCCTGAGACTGAGTTTAAGCATGGTGGACTGATTAATCTTTCAAAAGATATTTGAAAGAAGTTAAATATTCAGGCAGTGGCATGCCTGTTACTGGAGGCTTTTTGCACGATTTATGTTGAAAATCAAGAGCAAAGAACAAAGCAGGATGATTTAAAATGTTGTGAGCTTGGATAGAAAGGAAGCTCCAGGAAAGCTGTGGACTGCAAAGACAGAGATGAGGATCTCTGTGGCCAAGACGGAGCCAGAAGAGTTGAAAGGATGGCCTGAAGGCATCTCAGGAGGCATCAGGTCTCCACCCTTTGAAGTTTCAGAACTGCAAAAGTGAGGGACTTTGTGTTGAGAAAAAAGCCACTGAGCCCCATATTCTAGAATGGTGGCAGTGGCCACACAAGTTTCCAAAATGGTGCCAGCATGAATAATTTGTTCCTTAGAATCAGGGTCAGATCATTCATCAGTCCAGGCATTCAACTGCTACAATCAAAAGAGAAGGAAGCTTGGCTACTGCTCCAGCCAGCAGCAGACCTTGGCATCATCCATGTGGCGCTAGTTTTAGATGCATTGAGAATGATGGAGTTCTGAAGTTAAGAAGACTTCTATCTTGATTTCAGAAGGCCTGGGAGGCCAGGCCTTGTGCCCCTGGATAGGCAGTGTGAAAAGCTGTGAGTGAAAAGCGTATTCAATGGAAACCCCAGAAGTTTAGAAAAGCCAGGAATGTGAGACATCTAAGGGAAGCTGTAAAGAGGCAAAGCTAGACTAAGAGAGAAACCATGGGTGCTACCACCAAGAGTGCCAGAGGGGCAGAGTCACATGGAGCTCACAATTTGCCACAAATTGCTTTGGGTGTTCCACAAGGCCCTAGAGGATTTAATGTTCGCCCTGCTGGATTTTGGGATTTCTTTGGTCACAGTGCTTGGTATCCTGTTGTGCATACCTTTTGAAGTGGTAATGCTTATTTTGTGCCTTTGACTGTTAGATGTTTTCTTTCATACAGGGGGTTACAGCTAAGAGTTTGCCTTATATCTTGGAGGAGACTTGGGACTTGGACTTTTCAGCAATGCTGAAACTGTTGGAACTTTAGCAATGCTTAGAGATGAACTAAAATGACTTTTGTACAAAGGGATGTGCATAAGACTTTGGGGGTCCAGGGGTGGAATGTAATGTCTTGTGTGTAATTGTCCCCTCAAAGTATATCCTAAGGAGATTTGACTGACCTTGTCAGATACAAAAGTTACATTTCTTATTATATAGGTCTTGCTTTATCTTGGTCTTAAGCATCCAGCAGAAAAGTATAAAAATGAGGTATAAAAATTAAAGCTATATTAATATGCTGAGCTATAAAAGGTTCAAGTCAACAACTTATGACTTTGCCAATACTGAAGATAACCCACTAGTATTATTTTTTCTTATGATTCTGACCTAAGCCTTAACAGATTATCTAGTAGGAATTTCCTTGCTAGTCCTTGCAATATTGTTCAGGACATCACACGACATGAACGAGGGAGCCTGTACCTGGATTCCCAACTTTCACTGTCTTTACCATGAAGCCGCTGGAACCCAGTCATGGGTTCTCCATGCTAACATAATGCTAATGCTTTCGGAAAGGACTCAATACAAAACTATATTTGCATTAAGCAACCACCTTTTGACATCTCCTTATGGGTATTATGTAAAATAAACACTTCAGAGGAGACAAATCATGTTCAAATAATAATAAGGCTTTTTATCTTAAGGATACAAAGGGAAGCCAAGAATAAGGGAAATATTTTTTTTTCCTTTTTTTTGAAGAAAGAGAGAAAAACAATAAAATGATATTGTGAGGGTCCTTCTAGAAACAGGGATTAGAGGATGGTAAATGAGTAGCTTTAGTGAACTAGTAGACAAATCATTTATTGAGAAATGATATTTGTGTAGAGATAGGGAAAGAAAGGGTCCTAGAAAGCTAAATGCATAGAATTATTGAGGTGGCCATTATTGTAGATAACTAGTGCTTATTCTTACAGAAAGAATGAAGAAACACTATGCATCTCAATAGGTCAATAAAAGGGTGAGCTCTTTCTTGAATATTGGCCAGTGGTCAAGTGTGGTACCTCACATATTTCCTCTACAGGCACAAGCTACCCAAATCAGTGTAGGAAAGAATGTCTGCTAAAGTTCTACACTGCAGCAGCAGCAGCAGTAGCAGAGAAGCTTCAGGACCATAAAAAGAAGCTGCCTTTTAAAAAAGGCAAAGTTCACCCTCAGTTTCACACTACTGGCCAAACCTTGATGCAAAATAGTTTGTTAGAGCACAGTCCAATAAAATCCATCCTCCAGTCCCATAGTTTGAAAGTTATAGTAAAAGTAATGCTTTTAAAAAATTCGCTTTATCTCCATGCTGACTGGTATCTGATAGAAATGTTACACAGATAAGAAACCTTGTGACCAAGTTTTTCTTTTTCCACCAAATGCTGACACAGACTCATGTACATACTTTCTGTCCTGTAAGCACATGGTGTCACAGCAACTCAGATTTGGACAGCGATTTGCTGGCAAGGTGAAACGCTGCTGCCTTTCCTCTAGCTCAGTTATAGCTTTGTCATCAATGAAGGTTTAGTTTGGAAGATACTGGTGTCCCTGAAGTGCACTTGCAGTATTGACTTTATCTCAGAAGAGGATCTTTCTGCCTGGACATAAATAACCCAATACCCGCCTCTTTCCTCTAGTGAATTTTCATTTTAATCTTTTTTGCAAGGCATCATCAGCAGACTGTCATTCAGTATTTAAAAAACTGTTTGTCAAAATTTCTAAAGGCATTACAATTTTCTCTTCTTTGTGAGGAAGAAAAAGGATTCTTTTTAAATATAAAAAATCCTGATTCATGTAGAACGGTAATTCCTATGATAGCACACAAGACTAATTTTCCTTGAATGTTCATGATGCCTTATAACAAGAATTGAAACTGTTCTCTTTTGAAATGGATTATTTTTATTAAAATGTTCTATTCAGTTGGATGGCAACTTAGATGCCTGTAACATGCTTGTTTTTCAAGTTTAGAGTGAGCCCGATTTATCCTTTGAAATATTATGCCTGAATTGCAGGTTAGAAAGGGAGAGAGATTACAGCAAAGATTTGCCAAAAGAAAAATAAATTTGCCTCCAATATTCACAGATTGAAAGTAAAATCGGGCAGTGTGTAGCCTGATCACCCATTTTCACATTCAGCATCAACAATAGAATAAATAAGCTAAGTTGCAACAACTGCAGAAAATGCAATAGCAAGAGTGAAAAACCCTTAACTATTATTTAACTATCTAAAAAGCAATATGAAATCTGAGAACAGCTGCCAGAATCTGTCTCACTTTAGAACTATTTCACTTGTTAGAGAAATTCAAAAAATTGGTTACAGCCTATGCATTGAATGCCATTCTGCTCACATCCTTCAAGAAATTCTTTAAGAAAAAAAAGAAACTAGTGCATTTTACACTGGACTACCATTCAAATGCTGCCAAGCTATCAGTTGTATGATGTTTATATCTTTTAATGTAATAGATGTAATGCAGTACAATTGCAGTTATTTTTGGAGCTGTTGCAATATTCAGCATAACACATTCCTTTTCTTTTTCCTCCTTTCCTATCCTCCAGGAAGGATCAAAAGCACAAGTGTATTTAAAGAAGAATTTTTTTAATGTCTCACCTTGAAACCTTGCTATTCTCACGGTGCACAACCCCCAATTTCACTTTACTGCCATGGTAGCAAAAATTGAGCCTTTTTACATTCTTCAAAGGAATTCTAACAGCCTACATTTTAGCTTTGATTTATCGTGCTCCTACCTGGTTGAAGAATGAAAATCCTCTCATGTACTGCAGAAATTTCATGCTAGAAAATAGAATTTCATAATTTGAACAGCAAGTTTTGATAAATAAAAGGAGTCAGATTATTTTTTCCTAGTAGAATTATTTTATACAGATAATAGAATAAACGTGAATTCCACAGAATCCATCTTTGCATTTAAAAAATTACTATTGGGCAATGTTAAGTGAAAAGGCTTTTATATAAATGTCAGGCTTATGCAACCACCACCTCTACAAGTCGCACAAACCTAACTTGTTAGGAAAGAGATCAAATTGCCTTGTCCACAGCAGTGCCGGGCATCATTTGAGATGATGGGCTTATTGCTTGCTCCCCTTTTTAATTTGGGTCAGTTTTCGTATGAGCTAAGAGCAGGTACTGATAACCTAAACTAATTCATTGTCATCACAGAGAAAACATTGTCTCTAAATACAGTGATTGCATGGCTGATATTTGCTTTAGTTTGTTTATTCTCCAAGCTTGGTAGACTAAGTAAACAGAATATAATTTAAATCTGTGATATCAATGTTTTTACAAGTGTATGATCTGATCAAAATTTTCCTTTGCATTTTTCATTATAGTTTTATATCAATAATAAAATCTAAGGGTTTTTTTTTTTTTTTCATTTTTGGGTAGGAAGGATAGCTCAGTGGAATGAGTGCTTGCCTGGAAAGCTCAAAATCATGAGTTCAATCCCTGTTAACATAAAAAAAAATCATTTTTAAGTTAACACCATTGTATTAGATTAAATTTCTAAATGATTATAGTAATATAGTGTTATGTAATTTTTTGTTCATAAGGGCTTATTGCTTGCTGGTTTTTTTTTTCTTGCTAATGTATGACTATTACAGATCAACTCATGACAATTGACACTCTAAAACAAAGGTAATTTTGTATAACCTTCATGCTCATTTTATGGAGAAAATCTTTGGTGCCAATAAATCTGACTTAGAATTTTCAATCTCCAATAATTACATTGCCATGAAAATTTTATTTAAACTCTTTTTTTGTCTTTAATTTCACTTAAAATATAAAATGCTTGTGTGGGAGTACATTCCTGTCACTAACTTCACAGACATTACAGAATTAAAAGACATGAAAGTGTCTTTAAGAATAAGATTGACAACAAATAAACAGTGAAGAATTAAAGGCCACCATTAACACCAGATTTCACTCATTGTGTCATTAATTTCTTTATTATTTCAAGATGTTATCATTTTTAACTTTAGGATTCTGCCTTTTGGCCCATCTCCATATTTTAAAAAAAATATGCACAAGTTTATGGAAGCAAGCTTTTACAATGGCTACATCATAGTGGTGTTTCTAAACAAACTGTTTGTTACAGGAAAGAATATTTGCAGGTACTCTCCTCTACCTTCTTTTACAAAAATTAATTAATTAATTTTTGTTTATTGGTTACAGGGTCTCACTACACAGTTCAGACTCCTAATGATCCTCCTGTCTCAGCCTTCCCAGCTCTGGGCTTACAAGCATGTGCCACCATATCCAGCTTTGCAGTGGGCTGGCTGTCTGGGGTTCTGCAGCCCACATGGCTTGCAGTACCAGGGATCAGACTGAGGTCCTCCCACTTTCCAGGCTGATGCTTACACCACTGATCTCTCCCCAGCCTACAGTTTTATTTGAAAAAGAGAACAATAAAAAAGAAAAACAATTATACAGAGTTTCATAACTGGATAATTAGAAGTTATCAATGGTTAATGTAGTGCATACTGTTGTCTTGTCTCAGGAGTAGTTGCTCAGATTGCAAGGTTGAGGCATGCAAACTTAACAAACCAATATAAGCACAAATTTATCTTCTCAATGGACTAACAGAAATTACTAGCAGTGGCACTCTGATATCTTTTTCAAACACATGCTTTTTCTCTGATTAGTATATTAAAGCAGCTCCACTTCAGTTAATCAGATAGACATAGAGTAACTGGGGGTCTTATTTCCTCAGTGTATTTTAAAAATTAGCAACAGTTTTTGACTACATCTCACTTTTGTGCCAGCAGAGACCTGGAGTCTGAAAGCCAAAGAACTGGAGTTGAGAAGGCAAGTTGTTGTTTTGTAAAATAGTGATAGTGTTGATAATATACTTTATAAAATCAGATGGAGTTACAGTAAGTATAGATATGAAGAGGAATGGGTGAGAGAAAAATAAGGGTACCGTTCAAAACAAATTTGCATTTGTTACTGCTAGGTATGTAGTACATGGTAACATTCATTTCAATGCCCCAATCAGACTCCTGAGAAACATGTATTTCCCCTTAGGGTTTGCACTTGCAATCTTGTGTTCCTGCCCCTCTATTTCCGTGGCATGCTGCATTCTCTGGCTTTGCTAGAACCTTTGGCTACATTTGCAGCACGTGAGGTGCCAGGTAAAACTGGGTTGAAGAAAGGCATCTTACAGAATTTCCTGATGACATCTGTGAAATCGCAAGTGCGCAGGGAAGTCTATCGTTTCCGACAGCCATGCTACCGAGGCTCCACCTGTCTCTGTACATTAGTGACACCTGCTCGAGCTAGCGAGCCGGAAGATAGGATTCACTGAGAAAACCCGACTAACTTTCAAACTAATCCTCCTATTTACATATTCAGATGTATTAATCAGTGGTGTAGTCACTGGTGGAAGCCATAGCTAAGGTAGACTATATCTTTTCTATTTCTTGTATATTTAAAAACTGTCTGTGAAAGATTCTGTTATGCATCATATCTAACATTTCTTTACTTTATGAACTATGACAAAAGGCATCATGAAATAAATAATTCTGAGATACATATTTAGGTTCAATATGCAGAACATATTTTCCGTAGTAGATTAATTACAATGAACACTTGATGTGGATTTGGATTTTTTATGATAGAAACTAAGTAGATTATGTAACTTCAGGTGCAGATGTTGACAATAATTTTTTTCCTGTTTGATCTAATATTTGAATGTAGAAAAGTTTAATGTGAGTAAGTATGTATTATAAAGGGATTCACAACTGACCCCGTGAGGGGAATGCACACACACACACACATATACACACACACAGCATCTTGAAGTAATGTCATATTTCCAAAGTTAGAACACCGAAAAAGAAATCAAACCAACAAGGTAAAAGGACACTAAGGAAACTAAGATGAGACTAATTGTTTATTTTTAATATTGTATTTTTGCAGCTGAGATACAGAGAAGTCTAAAACGAAGTGTGGAGAAGCAGCAATTACATCCTCTCTCAAAAAATGTGTATATCCTCACATCTGTTCTATTTTCCCTTTACTTGATGTCATAATTGTATTAAATGCTGGGAAATTAGCATAACAATAAGTTTTCTTGGATGAAATTCAACCTTCCTTCATGGACTTTATATAATAAAATATTGAGATACCTGCTTAATCTTGTTATTAAAGGACCAAAAATTCACACAAATAAAAAAATTGGATATTATAGAAAATATATTCTTTCAGACTAAAGATATATATTTCAAACATTATAAAAAAACATTTTCACATTTATCTTAATACAAATATGCTTACCACCAACTGTATGAACATAATTAAATAATAGGTCATAATAATTTTTCATATGGATTTTAAATATGGATTTAATTTAAAATCACAATTTCATTTTCCAGTACATTAAAATTTCACCATTTTAGAAATATTTTCATTATTTTGAAAATCTAATTTTCTGTTAATATGTGGAATGTCACAAAAATATTCTATCCTTTATGGATAATTGCCTCAAGTTTTTCTTGAATGCTATACACGTATTTTGAAATATTAAGGGACATATGTCTTAATCCTAACATATTACTTTGATGCATGGTACCCCTATGAAACAATAGGCAAATAATTAATTATAAAATGAAAGTCAATTGTTGATATCAATTAACATAGAAAATGGTCTTTTTGAAGCATGTACACAATGACATTTCAAAGTGGCAATAACAAGCTTAGTAATAAATGAATATTTCAGGGGATTTTTTTTTTGTATTTTAGGACAGGGTTTATAGTGGCTCATTGTATGGATTGGACTCATAGTGATTCTCCTGTTTACAGCCTCCCAAGAGCTGGGTTTACAGGCACACGCCACAACACCCAGTCTCAATTGCCACCTCAGTGCACCGTGGGGGCAGGGCTGGCACAGCAAGGTTGGGGATAGAACTCCTTGCCCCCATGTCTGCGTAGGAAGGCACTTTAATCCACTGAGCTATTTGGTTGACCCTTCAGGGGATTGTTATTATCATGAAGTAAACAAATGAGTACAGGAATAAACTTTATAGTGAAAGTTTTTGAAAATGAAAATATTGGAGTTTTACTTCAGCTTATGTTTAATTGTGAAGAATTGCTGAATGTGCCTATGTAATTAATACATATGTATTTAAGATGAATATTAATGAGAAAAAAAGCTAATTTGGTGTCGTTGATTTTAGAATACCTCCAAGGTCTGATAATGTTCAGGGACACATTTATTCTCTGTTCTATTAGTCCCTAAATAATTTGAGTACTCACTGAATTTTCCACTCTTTCTAACTCCTAGGCATCCAAACATAAATACAATGTGACTTATACTGAAGAAGCTAAATTCTGTCCAGTTGGTCTAGATAAATGTGTTAATAAGTAATGGTCCATTATAGTTTGGGGTTTTGCAAAGGGAAACAACTCAAAACAGGACACTTAATTATGAGACTGTTTTATAGTAGTGACCAGAGCAGTCATATATAAAGAGTACAGTAAATGTGTCCACACACTAAAAACCAAATAATACAGCCGAGGGCTTGGATCCATCAGTAAGGCTCTGTGTGAGTCCACCTGAGGGCCAAGAGCCCACGGCACTGTGTCAGGCAGGCTAGGGAGGCCCAAAGGTCAGTGGTGGAGGTTGAAAGTCTCTGCCCATGGGCTGGCGTAAAAAGCTGAAGGATCTGAATGGAAGCCAGAAAGTAGAGCTCAAAGTAGAACCTGCGCTCACCACCCAAAAGGCACTGAAGCCATCTTCAACAACAGTGAGAGGTGCCCAGCTCCTGCAACGATGAAAACAGCAGGCTCCAAAGGGGAAAGCCGGTACGACAAGCTCTTCTGTCATGAGAACCAACAGCTCCACTAAGGGCTTATGCTGCTGGCAACAATCCTCAGCTGAGACTGCCGCACCAGCACCAGCCGGGTTAAGTTCAGCGGGGTACTACATGCTGGACGCCAGTTAGCAATACACCACTGGTCATAGGTAAAAACCCTTGGAGTTGTACTGGTATATATTTCAAATTAAGTGAATTACTGGATGCTAGTGAGATCATGTATCAAGAGCATGGAAAATGACTGAAGGTGTGATTCATGAGTAGGAAATGCTGAAGGCACATTTATGAAAGAGAAGATTAGGATATTCCTCTGTACTATACATTTTAGTTGTTTGCATAGATATGAAAAGTTTCACTGAATAGGAATATTTTCCTTGTATATTTAAACTGCATATTTACTTAAAAGTGAAAAAAAACTGAGAAATTAGGTATTTGACTAAAATACAGTGATATCATGCTTCATGTACACTTTTGTGTTCAAACAATTTGGTTTGTGAACACGTGCCCTTGATATTCTTTTTAGTTGAAAACTGTACTGAATGAAAAACATGAACATCTTTCCCACACAAACATAAACATATCCATATTTTCCAAAATCATAGAGATTATAAAGCAATACACCACTGTATGAATTTTAGGGTCATACAAAAATTAGAGGTCAGTATCCCTATTTTGTAGAAGACAAATGGAGGCCTTAAAAGAAGAGGGGAAATTCATGTTAAAGGATTTCAGGTGGTTTGTGTGTAATTGTCCTTCCAAAGCTTCATACAGTTATTGCAGAGATTTATAGAATTTGTGATTAATTTATGATCCAGTGGTGGGATTATGGGTGTGAGTGCTGCTGGGATTACGGATGTAAATGCTACTGCGATTATGGGAATGAGTGCTACATGTGGCTTGGGACAGAATGCCTGAGTGCAACATAAGGGAGACAGACTTGCTGTCTGTCACCATTTCTAACACTCCTCCTCCCTTTTGCTCCTGCTCTTTGCCGTTTTCTGCTGCCATGAACTGCTGCCTGCTGCCATGAGCCCATCTGCCCTGGAGCCATCTGAGTATGAACTGAAACTTTAACTAACTCTGAGCAAAATAAACATTCCATTGCTTAATTTCATGTGTTGTGTATTTTTTCCCAGAAACAAGAGAAAAGTAATCAAGACAGGCTCTAACTGGAGAGTAAGAAATTATTTAAGTGTAAGTGAAACCACAGCTTCACGCAAACCACTCATGAAATCTACTTATACATTAAGTGTACATAATCCATAGTCATAGAAGATAAATATACATCAATTTTTAAGACAGAATGGAATCTGGGGAAATCAAAATATAATTACGGCTAACTTCAATTAAATGAAAGGAATATTATTTTTTAATGGCTCTAGTACTGAGTTCCAAATAAAGTTATACAGATGTTCATACTACTGTTATAATGGTACTTCTGATCTATCAATTGTCATTCAAAAATAAATATGAATTTCTTGAAATTTTTATGCATAAAAATAAATAAGCAGATTATCTAATGCAGAACAAGAAGGCACAACTTATTTAGAGAGTGCTGTATCAAGGAAAATCAACCAACGCGACCTGCACTAGGCAGAGCTCAGAGTTTCAAGTACAATGGCATTGTAGTAAAGGGAGGAGGAACAAGACGGGGAGAAGGCTGTGGCTGCAGGGTGCTGCCCCCCTGGGGAGGTGGCCGCAGGACCCCCTGTACTGTTGGCTTGCAGATGATGTTCAAACTTTTCTGGTTTGTTCTAGTCTATATTGGAGGTGAAGGGAAAGGAACAAAAATTAGGAAGGCTACAAATTTTTGATCAAATCCTTAGTATTTTGCATACTGCGTCACAGGCCTATTTTCAATAGATAGTTTGGCCCTTCCTCACTTTTATTGTTAAGTAAAACAATACTTCAGGTCTCATCATGTGAAGAGTGTCACTTGATCTTTCATGAAATGAGCATGAGAATTTATCAAGTCTCCCAAATAAATGGACTGGCAAGGACAATGGAATTCTACTTTCAAATTTTAGTCTTTAAATCCATAAAAAAAATTAATGTCAAATAATCCAATGTTAGGTAGTGAGTTATTTCTCTATTATTCTATTTCCCTGTCCATGCCATAGAAGAAAATAGCTTTGACATACCAATTCACATTTTGTTATTTATTTTTCCATTTTTCAGACCTTCTTTCCCTCTAAAACTAATTGTTTTAATAAAACCATGGTCAAACTTATTGTGTTTCAGGGACTGCAATTTTACCTAATATTAGAATCACAAAATTAACCCAGTGAAGAACCTTATGTTTGTTGTGAATTTATACTTTCACAGTGTATTCAAAAGTCAGGAAATTTTACAAATGACATGTGTGGATAATAACATTTTCTATATTTTAGCTTTTGGATGAGTTCCTTTTCATAGACTCAGTTATTTGTTTATTCTAAAAAAATGGCATAATCCAAATGTTAGAAAATGTTTTACATGTCATTGTTCACACATTCTGTGTTTATTGCTCCTGACTCAATCACAGCACTGACTTGTACATTATTTCCACTGTTGGCTTCATCTTTCTTTCCTCCTACATGTATACTGTTTTAAAATTGTTGTTGTAGGAAACCTTAGTGAAACTTTTAGAAAAAAATAAATTAATGGAGCGATATTTAATTTTGTTCTTTCTCAATTAAATTGTTCATTCTAAGGAAGTTTAATTTGACTGTTTTGTTGTAATTTTCATAGATTACTCAGATTATCTATGCCATAATTTCATACAAGTAGGTTTAACTGAAAGTGATCTCTTCCTTTTAATATGCAGAGGAAGCAAGTTCTCTGACCTATAACCAGACTCAAGTTCATAACTTGAAAGATATGACGTCTTTCTTTATCGACTAAGATGGCAGATGACCTCAACGCAAAATTTAATGTCACACCTTCCTCCATCTACAAAAGTACTGCAGAAGCTTTCCAGTTCCTGACACATCACACCAAATACCTAAATTTAAAGAGGAAAGTTCTAATTTAGCTCATGGTTTGGGTGCCATGTGTTATGGCTGACTCTAAAGGAGGAAGACAGTTGTTGAGCAAAGCTGTTTGTTTAGTTCATCAGGGCCAGACGGTAGAGGCAGAATCAGTGCCAGATTAGCAGTGGCCAGGACCAACATGCAAGACAGAATGATGGGCCTCCCTGGCCTGCTTGGGCACGTCCAGGCACTCGAACAGCTATGAGATTAATGGCCACATGTACTTTGTTGGTTTTTTCTATATATATATTTTTTAATGTCTTTTTAGTACATTTTGTAGTTAATGATGACAACTGCTCCAGTGTGGAGTTGCAGCACTCAGCACATCTCAGTTCTGTTTTCCATCCTCTCCTTTCCCTTTTCTCTGTCCACTCTCATCACTTGCTACTCTTCTCATTTGCAAAGCATCTATTCCTCCAGTCCTATCGTCTTTTATTTTACTATTCACATATATTGAGTGGTCTCCCTTACAGGAGAAATACAAGGACATTTTTACAGACTAGAAAGATAATTTATACTCAATAACATATACTCTATGCACTTAGGCAGTAATTCTTGAGTAATTACCACATTTAAAAAGCTCTTAGCACCTTTTATTTTTCAATACAACTTTATATGACTTATTTTACATAAAAATGTGCTTTCATTATTACTAAAAGTGGATTTTAATTTATCATTTATTTAGGAAAGCTTCCATGATGTAGGAGAGGATAGAACTTTAAGGTAATAAACAACTGATCCTGTATGTACCAAACTTAAATTGTCATATAAATTATTTATCTTAAAAATCCTTTTTCCATATATATTATTTATCTATTTCATTGAAATACACTATGTAATCTTATCCAAACTCTGATTATTAGTCTCTTGCTCCTTGGTTTCAGGATAGAACCTCAGTTGTATATGGTGCAAAATGGTTGATATTAGTGCACTTTGAATGAAATATTTAGGCATAAATCAGCCTTGCTTCAAGGGAAACAAAATTCTTCTCATGAAATATAGATGAGCTTGATTTATAGCCAAATGCTGGCTCAATGATATTTGCAGTTTAACACATTCTAAGTTTTATTTATTTCCTTTGAAAGACCTCCCCACTGACAACACTGCACAAGGAGTTCTCAAAAGCCCCTAATCGGCTTGTCATGTAGCATTTAAGGTGAATTTCTTTGGCACTTCTGAAAACTCACTTCCCGTGACTCTTTAAAGAGATTGAGAATCACAAACCTTGTCAATACCTGGCCTGGTGCCCACTCATTTCACATTCTTATTTATCTGTCTTCATGTGTTAAGTAAAGAATCCCCCAAATAGAAAAATCTTTTGCTCTTGATGATGAAAACTAAATATACGTTTTATCCGTTCTTGGTGTGCCAGTCAAAATCTTCCCCCAAAATTGCTGGCAACTGCTGAGGACTTAAAATTTTATATTATCTGATAGTAATGCTTGAGAATTAGATCTTCATTGTCTATCAAACCAATGTAATGTGTGAACAATAGAACCTTCCTTTCCAGGCAGCTGCACTGGCCACTGAGCTATATCCCCGGCCTAAAACAAATTGAGTTGTGCTTAGGCTTGTTAAATTGCATTTTGAAAAAAAACCCTTCCTTTTCAGAAGTCTGTCATTGCATTTATGTCTAAGTAATGTTTAATAGGCCATAGGCCTTTGAAAGTAATATTATTCTAAGATAGTAATTTCATCTCTATACTGATGCATATTTGTGGGGTTACCCGGGGGGGGGGTGAGCAAACGTAAGTGTATACAGACTGATTGACTCATTGATTATTAGAGAAGTGGTCCAATAATCTGTGCTTTGCGTGTTCCACGCCCAAGACAGCTAGTCTCAAAACCTCTAGGGCTTAAAAGCCAAGACAGTGAATACCTAAGTCAGTTCAAGACCAAGATTGGAGAACCTGGAGCTCTTCAGGTACCATGAAGGAACAGATGAATGTCTCAGCTCCAGGAGCGGGACACAACTAGGCCTTCTTCCACATTTTTGCTTTATTTGGACCCTAATCAGATTGTCCATGCTGGGGATGGGGGAAGACAATTGTATTTAACGTACCAATTCAATCGGTATTAATCTCTTCCAGAAAGATGATTTGGTACATCCAGACCAAATGTCTCAACATATATATGGCTACTAACCCAGTCAAATAGAAATTAGTTGTATCATGGCAATAATAAATGAGGTTTTAAAATGTTGCCATTAAATGCAACATTGTCTAATAAATTTATGTGTCTCTTCATATTCAAATATATAACCCCTCAGAACCATGCTGCGATTCTGCATTCTAGACTAAGGCAGATGCTTCAGGTTTAAAGAAATGGTAAGATCTTAATTATTTAGGAAAACCTTCTGTTTTAGCTAAAAGAAATTAAAATGCATAATTATATTTTATACTACTTAATGTTTTCTCATTATCATGTTATTATTATCATGTTTTCTCATTATCAAAATCCAAAAATAAAAGAGAGCAGGAATCATGCTGAATTGCAAGATTTTCTGACAAACACTAATATAGGCTTAAAAACAAAAGTTAATGTAGGTTTTCTAGGGATTGAGTTAAATCAAGTGGGAAAAGAAAAAATTTAAAATAAGTCACATTTGACTTATTTCACTATGACTTATCATAGTATCAAAGTAGTGGGTCAAACAGAATTAAATAAAAAAAGACTTTTTGATGATTTTAAATTCTTTTAAAAATTATTGATATCATTTTAAGCAACAGAACATCTGATCAATATACCTGAAAATTTAAGTAAAATTAATAAACCTTAGCTGTACAGTGTAATCAATATTTTGATTTGTGCAGGCTTTAGCGTGAGCTCCAAACTTCACTACTAAATGTAAGTTCTAAGATTTTATTTTCCATGATTAGTAATTATTGATATTTAAGTATTAGAAAAACTATGCCTGACAGAAAACCAGCTAAATAGTAGTGAAATAAATTAAAGGTACTACATTTTTTAAATGGATTTGTATAGTACTTACTGATGAAACAGTGCATTATTTGGAAAATTTTAATGGAGTGAATTAAAAGAATCAATGTTTGCTGCATTATATTTTTGAGAGTAGTCACAAAATGTTAAATTGAGCCCTGGGGAACTAAATATATTTCTGCCATGAAAGTGTTTCATTTCTGATGCTGCATTCAAATGACAGCATAATATGTTATGGATCATTTGAATTTTTTTTTTTTTTTTTATGAAAACACTGCTCCATGCCTGAAGAGGCATATCTGCTTACGGCATGTGGTGCCGCCCTTTTCCTGACAGCTGTAAGCAAGAAAATGCCAGTCAAAACATAAAATGTCACGCAGAAATTCCTCCAATAAAAGTTTTTAAAAATCATTCATAAATAAATTTTGTGAACTGCTTCCTTTAATCTAGATATCATTAATTAACAGCAGTTTCAAATAATCGAAATACCATAGATTCAAGGGGCAGAAGGAGCTAAGAAGAAACAGGACCAGTTTCTCCTTAATTTGCACAAGATAAGCTTTGCTCCTCGGCAACAACACCCAGAAGTCAACAGCAAAACTCTTTTGAAGAATGCGAAGCCTGCAAGCAGGCACGGGGGCCGGTAGTTCGATGCCCAGGCCTGCAGTGCCAGCCCCGCCCTCTGGGCGCGCTGAGATGGAGAACGAGGCTGGATGTGGTGGTCCGCGCCTGTAAGCCCAGCTCTTGGGAGGCTGTATAAAGGCAGATCACTATGAGTCCAACCCAGTAGCGAGACCCTGAACACCCTGTAGACCCTTCCTTATAATACAGAAAAAAAAAAAGAGAATGCAAGTTCTGAATTTAATTTTTAACCTTTCTGATAACTTTTAACAAACTAACAATATTAGGAACATTTTTCTTAAATTTTCTTTTACCCTTACAAAACACAACAAAAGTTTAAACTTATTTTCTGTCTTTTCCTTACAAGAATTTCAGTCAGTCTTATCTGCTTGTTTTTCCTGAGTTCTTTGGCTTCGTTGGGCTCTTTTTCATGAAGTAGACACATTAATTTATAAAGATGCATAACATTTGGGGCTCGTGTTTAGTGAAGACAGAATAGAATTGTACCTGGCAAAGATATTTTTGCTAATTTTTATTTCTACTTCACAATGCCTTCTAACTCATTTAATTCAAAAGAATCGGAATGTTTTAAAAAGGAATCAGAAAGCAAACCAAGAAGTAATATTACACTATTAGCCAACCAAGAAAATGTATGTCCTCATCTTCATCATATTTAGTGAGAGAAAATATTCTGTTACATGTTCTGAGCATTTTTACCACACCTAAGGACAATTTGTAATGCATGATAGTCTCATTTGGCCAATAGGAAATTATTAGAGTTTATTTGCTTAAATTGGTTAAATGCAGGCGTATAGATCCAGTCTCTTCTTTATATAAAAACACATATGATTTAATAATGTAATACATTTATAATAGGCAATTACTTCCCATAATAATTTGGAAGCATACCAAAGTAGAAAAGTTTAACATGTAGAATCTAAGAAGTGTATAAAACAGAATTGCTGTTTAGACAAAATGAAAATAGTATATAATGAAAAAGCAACATGAAATGACTTGAATAAAAAATGCAGCCACTGCTTGGGATCGGAGTGTTTGGGCGTGTTGGTGCCACTTGGTGGAAATTTTGCCTGTGCCATTTCCTTACAAATTCTTGGAGAGATGTGTTCTCAGTGAAGCACATTTGGCCTCTTTGAAGCTAAGACCTCTCACCTCATATGCAGGGGTTTTTTTTCTGCCATAATTTTTCAGCCAAAGCAACTCTCCATGTTATAAAAATTTAAGGATGGTTAGTATCCTGAAGCATATGCCATTCACTTTGCCTTATCTGACTCAATTGATTTTACTTGTTGTACATTACCTTTTGTATTTCTGCTTTTCGCTTGTTATACTAGGGAAACTATATGATACTTACATATGTGTGTCTGGTTTATTTCACTTATGAGTATATATTCAAGTGGCATCCACTTCAGTATAAAGGCTTCAAACTTATCATTCTTAATAGCTGAGTAATACTCCATTATATAGAAATACCACATCTTTTTCAACCATTCCTCATGTGATGGACATCTTGGTTGTTTCCAAGATTTTGCTATCACACATTGCGCTGCTATAAACATAGGTACACATATATCTCTATGATACAATGTATCCAGATCGTTTGGGAAAATTCCCAGTAGGGGATAGCCAGCTTGAATGGGATTTCTAGTTCTACTCTTTTGAGGAGTCTCCACACTGACCTCCACAATGGCTGTACCAGTCTACAATCCCACCAGCAGTGGAGAAGTGTTCCTTTTTCCCCACAACCTCTCCAACATTTGTTGTTGGTTGATTTCCTTACAATAGCCATTCTTTCTGTAGTGAGATGATATCTCAGTGTTGTTTTTATTTGCATTTCACGAATGGCTAGGGATATGGAGCATTTTTTCATATATTTATTCGCTTCTTTAATTTCGTCCTCTGAGAAGTGTGTATTCATCTCAGATGCCCATTTCTGAATTGGGTCTTTAAATTTGAGGGCCCTGTTATATCTTAGTTCTTTATAAATTCTAGACAGTAGTCCTCTGTTTGATTGCTTATTAGTTAGGATTTTTTCAAAGTTTGTGGGTTGTCTTTTCACTCTGTTGACAATTTCTTTTGACATGCAGAAGCTCCTTAAGAAGAGTTGATCCCATTTGTCAATTCTTTCAAGAGCTTCCCATGCGAATATATGTTTGTTCATGAATTCTTTACCTACCCCTATGTCTTCAAGAGTTCCTCCTACTTTCTCTTCCAGGAGATTGAGTGTTTCTGTTTTAACGTTTAGATCTTTCAACCATTTTGACTTTAACTTAGTGCATGGTGATAGAGCTATCAGCTTTTCTTCTGGATGGTTAACAACCTAAGATTACAAGTCAGAGGTGGAGAAATAGAAGAGCCACAAGGCCAGCCAACATTTTGGCCCTAGCCTTTAAAGGTCAGCGAAGACTCAGGACATAGGAGAACCTGTACTGCAACATCATGAAACTTAGGTGAACTCCAAATTTTCTGAACAAGGAGATTATCGAGCCACAGAGGAAAGAGATTGAAGTTCTATAGTGCCTGGGGAGAGTCACATGAAGAGAAAACTTTCTCTCAAGCTCTCAAAGAGAGCAAACTGGTCAAGCATTGGCCGTGACTCATCCACATGGATGACACAGACAAAGGAACTACAGAATAATTTATAGGACTACAAGATAAACCCTGAGAGGACTTCACTGACCACATAGGAAATATAAAGTTCACGTGTTGGTATATAAGTCTTGATCTACCTAGGTCTTAACCATCCAGCAGAAAAGTATAAAAATGAAGTATACATCGTGAGCCCATAATATTAAGCTGAGCTGTAAATGGCTATGGTTGAAAATTTCTTTGAATAACTCACTATGGTTGTAGAATGCTGGACTGTGTTGGATTGTGGTGCCGAGTTCAATCACCTAAGTTAGTTGAATGACAATGGAGTGCCCACCTTTGACAGGTGTAGACAAAGGAAGGGGTGTAGAAAGAAAAAATCATGATGTGTGTGTATAGACAGCACAGTTGGGAGAGATAACGCTGTGCTTCTACATAATTCTAGGAGAGGCAAGATCTGCACTAATGGTGGTTGGACAGGATATTATGCCGGCTTCTAGTACTATGGTCATCCACTAGGAAAATAATTATTGAATTTTTGATATAATTCGGGTATAAAAAAAAGTAAGCAGCTACACTCTTAATTCACTGATAAGAGATATCTGCTAAAATAATGTCTGTATGCACCTTGTACAATACCAAATCGTTATGAAAACAGTTTGCAATGTATTAATTTATCGAATCTGTATTGGTAAGGTGTCTTGAAACTGTCTGAGTGACATTTGTACTTCAATAAAATGAAAAGAAAAAAAAATTCAAGTATGGTGAAACACACTTTGTCTTTCAAGTAAGAAAAAAATGCTGCCAGAATACAGAAGACTGAGGAATTGTACACATTGTGTGATTTACCCCAGAAGGCTAGTTGCCTCTGCTACTTGCTTTCACATAATTCTGATATTTCCTAAAGCTCAACCTCCACAAACAATGGGCAAAAATTATGAAATGCTGACTTTTTACAGAAAATGAGGCTACTGAACTTAACCGTATCAACTTTCTAATATGAGAATATTAATAATCAGAAATACCTCTGAAATTGATGATTTTTTCCCTGAGTGGCTCAGAGGTTGTGAATATTTCATAGACTAATTGAAGCAATTTATCAAATTATAAAAGTGTCATGAAATATGGAATAAATATATTATTTTATTATGAGTATATGACAAAGATAATAAATAAATGTGAATTCAGTACTTATTTGAGGCATCAATTCTAAAGGCTTATTTTAGTTGAGTGCAATAAAATGCATAAGAAATGGAGCTTTATTTTATTTATCTAAATAGCATCATAAATGCACATGACACTACAATGATCAGTGCTAGACAAATAGCAATTCCTGTTCACAGAAATTATGGGTATATATAAATATTCCTGATGGAAAAGAAGCAAACACATAGTTTAATGGAGGAATATGCATCTGTGTTTTTGAAATTTGAAAAGTTGGAAAGATTATGAATAGCAATAAATAGATTACTATGAATTGATAGGAATATATGACCCATGTGTTTACATGTTTTCCAATGTAATGAAAAATGTCTATCATAAGGAAAATAAAACTGTAAGGCACAACTCATATATATCATTTACTTAAACTCAATAATCCCTAGCCTTTTCTATAATACTTCACCATTTTACCACTTCTCTTTTATCTTTTCTTTTCTCTGTCCTATGGTCCCTTGGTCTCACTCTCATCTGTTTGATTTATTTTACTGAAATATTTTAAATGATTCACTATCATACTACAGAGAAATAAAACAACAGCATTACTACATGAAGAAGATAGTTTTATTGTGGCAATATTTTCTGACATATAGTTCATTCTCAAAATAACCCATTTGTTTGTCCGTTTCCATTAGGGTACATTTCCTCCAATCCAAGACTTTCTCAAAGGTCATAGATTGCATGTGAATGTCCCTTGTCTACAATTTTAGAAACACAACACATTTTTGTCTTATATAATGCTTGTCTTAGTTACTCTTCTCTCTTTGCTGATACTAACACCCGACACTTAAAATAAAGGAAGAAAAGGTATATGTAGTTCACAGTTACTGGAGGTTTAAAACAATTATGTGGCAAGGCAGGAGAGAGGGTCAGAGCCTCTGTCTTCACTTAACAACTCCTCTCTGCCCAAGGTGGCCTCAATTGCAGACACCTGAGTGTAGCCATGTCTAGGATGATCTGGAAGGTGTGTGGGTTAGGGTGGAGTGTGCTATCAGTTTTATGGTTTGAGCCTCTCACCCCTCGAGCTCCACCCTGGTCTTCTGGCCCTGCCCCTTAAGCCACTCTTTGATTCTCTGTCCCTCTGTCCCATGACCTACAGGAGACTTCAGTTGGCAACTTAGACATAAATCATAAAAGTGTTCATATTAATAATGAGCTCAGACCTGTAGTTTATGAAACTTGCAGCAACCTTATTACACTTAACTCCTATGGCTGAATAGATTCACAATCTATTAAACAACTTGGTAGAAACACTGCAAACATGCTAATCATATTGAGTTGGATTGTTTCTAAATATATCTTACCAGAAACAGAGAATATAATTTTTATGCTTTCTTTAATCACCAGTTTGTGGATACACTGTATGTGATCTCTTCACATCAATAAGAATATTTATTATGCTTCATAAATAATAAATCTATTACAAAATGGTACTTTGTGCCAGTAAAAACTTTGCTTCCCAAAACAATTGTAGGCATTGACTTAAAAATCAATTCTTGATACATTGCAGATTTTTTTTTTCATATTTTGGGGGTCTTCAGGGTGTTCAGGGTCTCACTACTAGATCCTACTCATACTGATCTGCCTGTTTATAGCTTCCCAAAAGCTGAGATTACAGGCAATGGCCACCATGCCCAGTCTCAATTGCTGTCTCAGCACACCCTGGGGGAGGGACTGGCACAACAAGGCTGGAGATCGAGCCCTGGGCCCTGGGCCTGCTTGCAGGTGCTTTAATCCACTGAGCTATTTGACTGGCCCTCAATTATTTTTTATAATTGTTGAAAACAATGTGATTTAAATTTTTCTTTTTCCTATTTTTGTTAATTACTTTGAAGATTTTGATTATTATATCTGAGCGCAAGGATGGCCAACAGTTATGATGTGTGTTTAAAGAAAACAGTGCAATAAATGACGTACTGTCATTATTCTTGCCCAAAACACTTTTCCCTCACTTTGAACACACTCACCCCATCATTACTGCCACTTTCTGACCAGCTCTGGATGTCCTCTTTCATATATTTACAAGGGGTGATAAAAGTTAACATAATGATGAAATCTAGAACCAGCCAAATAAAACCACGCTCTTAAAACCATTATTATGTCCTCCTGCAACCGTTTCACTAGAACTGGCACCTTGCTATTCCTAGTTTTTTTCTCCATATTGAAAATGTTCATTAAGCTAAATGTTCGGGCAAACTCAGGACACTGAGGAGCCAGGGCTGCACAACTGAAGGTGCTAATAAATCGTAAAATCGTAAACATTCACTGTAGTTTTGAATCACACCTTCTGCAATCTATTGACATTTTCATTCACTTGAATCATCAAATTGTCTAGAATCTAAAATGTGAATTGGGAAAAAAGCTGCACAAAACAGACTGTGATGTAGGAAAAGAGAAAAGAAGAAAGGGAAAAAGAAGAAAAGAATACTATACACACAGAGACACACACAGGATAGTTAAGATAGTTCACAGCTAGCTCCTCTCACTTCTTTGAAAAGAATACTTCATATCAATATTGTTTATATGAGCTATCATGCTTATACTTCATACTCTTATTAGAATAAAAAGATAGCCGGGTGTGGTGGCGCATGCCTGTAATCCCAGCACTCGGGAGGCTGAGGCAGGAGGATTGTTGTGAGTTCGAGACCAGCCGGAGCTACAAAGTGAGCTTAAGGCCAGCCTGAGCTACATAGTGAGACCCTGTCTCAAAAAGACAAAAAAAAAAAAAAAAAGAATATAAAGATAATGTTCTATAATATATTGAATTTTGTAACTGTCCTAATAACTTGCTTCACTGTTTGTCTGCTTTCTCTTCAAAATAAATCAAATATACAGAATCACTGGTCACTGTAGCCTTGAGATGTATCCTCATTCATATGGGAGCATGGTTTACTTTCAATCTTGAAAAGGATATTTGTGACCAGCTTTGTGTCCACTTTTGTCATAGATTCAGTCATTGCTTCATGAGTTGTTTTTAAATGTTCAACTTTTCATAATAGATGAGTCAGACCTAGAGAATGAATTAGCTTTTATTTTTCAAAATAAGTATATTTCCTATTGCTTCAAAATATATGTTATTCTAACACAGTACTAAGTCCTCAGTTGTCATTCTACTCTGTACATTTTAATGTCATCAGTGACTATATGAAAAAAATACACTGGCCCCTGCCAAAAGGCCAAGAAGCAATGCACTAGTATATGGGTGAAAAACAAACCTGTGGAGTACTGCAGTTGTTATTTAATTCTCTATACCATTTTTATTTAATAATATCATGCAAGAAATAAGATAGATGAATTAGAAAATTATGTTTTAAATTGAAGCATATACCGCTAAATTCTAAGAGATGAATCATCTATTCTAAATTACATAATGCTTTCTTGCCTCAAAAATTCCAGAGAATTTAAGTGGAATTGAAGTTAGTGTTTTCCTTCAATTCAGGATGTACATGCCCTACTTTCTTTTATTATACAAGAAATTTTAATCTTGATTAGCAAATCAACAATAAGGAAGCTGATCACTAGCTTGAGCAGTGACTTGAAAAGCCAAATTAAATATAATTAATTCTGTATTACATTTATTAATAACCTCTATTTATTAACAATATTGAGAGAATTCATTTCATTCACCTTCTTATTCCTGAAATTTCTGAAAGGGCATATTCATAATTTTAAAAGACCCAAAGCAGGACTTCATATTCATGAATGTGGCGAACAGAAATATAAAGCTTATTCAGCCATAACAAGTCAATCTACATAAAAGCCTTGTTCAAAAAACTCTTAATTGACTGAAATGGAGTTTTAGAAACCAACTTTGAGGTCATCACATCTTAGCAGGAAGCATTCTTTACTCTGACTGTATCAAAGATAAATTGCACCAGTTGGAATTAAATGATTATGGGAGAATGCTGCAAAAAAAATTTTAAATGCAGAACAAGACTATTACGATGTGCTACAGCAAGACTGTAATAGCTAGAGAGGTTTTCTGCACTTCATGAACTAAGGAAAGCACTAGCCAAAGCTAGTGGGAGGTTAGTCAGTGATACCAGAGCACCCCGTTTGCTAAGTAGCCCCGAGAAAATTAGGGTCCTATCTCTCAGGATAGGTAGGAAGATAGAGGCACCATTTTTCTAAGAATAGCTCCAGATCAATGAGAAATATTTTTCTAAGCTATAAAACTGTCCAGGTCTTAAAAAAGATTTACTTTCCAAAGGGTAGAGAAAAATTTATAATATCAAGCTTTTTTTTTAGCTGAATAAGAAAAACATTGGTAATGAACATATAATCAGGAACAAAGTTAAATTATTCTGAAATTTAAATTAGTCAAATTGAAGGTATTCATTTCATCTTTATTAACTGATCATTATCAAGCATTGGTTAGCAAAAAATGGCAGTGATATATTTTACATCGTATCATTTAATCAGTATTAGAAAATAAAAATGAACATCTATAAATATTTTTTCTTTTAGAGGTATTTTATCTCTCAAGCACTTTTTATTAAAGTTAGATACAAAATTTTAACTGTCACTTAGTTTCTTTGACAGATTTATAATTTATAAATTAAATTTAAAGAAAAATACCTTAGTAATTGTAAATACTTCACATTCAATCCCCAATAGAAAGTACATCTGTGGTAAAAGAAGGAGTGCCAAAAGAAGTCTAAAATAAATGAATATATACTTATAGATCAGATCTCTAGAAAATGCATTTTAAGATTTGTCTTTTTTTCAGTTTTTTGTGTTCACTACTCTGATACAATATTGAGATGTTGCAATATCATGATATTGATTAAATATTGTGGTTCTGAAACAATTTTCAGAAAAATTGAGATGGAAATTGATATGCAGTTTAATACAGCAGGGGTCTACCAGGAATACTAACTTTCATTCATCATATTTCAGCAAAAAGTGACTTTTAAAAATACAGTTAAAGTTAATATGACAGTAAATTGGAGAAGTATTGGACATTCAATGACATTGAGGTTTAGTTTTTGAAAAGTTAATAAAAATACTTTATGATGAAATTCAACTGTATTTCTAGATGTAAAGAATTTGATTAAGCAGAGGTTCTATACCTTTTTTTGAAAATTCAAACAAGAAAAATATTTCAAATACTACAAGAAATATGTGAGTATTAACAACATCAAATAAATGGTGAAGCTTGAAACTAGAGAAACTTCAAATTCATAAAAACAAGGAGGCATTACTCCTTTGTGTTGAATTTTATTACCCCATGATACCTTAAAAATAAGTGTTATTTCCTTAAATCTTTCAAATAACTTGGATAATTTGCAATACCAATGAAAATACCAGAGAAAAATTAAAATATTCAGATAGAATAATTCACCACACACAATACATATTTCTAAAAGGTATTTAGTTCAGGTTCCACAAAGCCTCACTACACAGATTAGACTTATAGTGATCCTCCTGTGTTCAGCCTCCTAAGAGCTGGGATTGCAGGTGTGCGCCACCAAGCCCAGGCTCAATCATGGTCTCAGTGTACCTCAGGGTTGGCTCTGGTACGGCATACCAGAGATGGAACCCCGGTCCCTGCACTTGCCGAAGCAGGAGCTTTAGTACACTGAGCTATTTGGCTGGGCCTCACAAAATACATTTTTAAGAAAATATAAATTAATTTTGAAAATCAAAATCTATTTTAAATGCATGAGAGGAAAAATTAATCCAATGCAGTCCTCTTGTGAATATATTTTAAGAGAAGAAAATCTTTAATACTTCCATTTTGTTTGTGAATCTAAACTTACAAATACCAAAAGTTCTTTGAAAGAAAATCTGCTGGTATTGTAAGAAGGAAAGAAGAGTTACAAGTGCATAATCAATTTACATAAGTCCTTGTAACACTAAAGTTGGCAAAATCCCCATCCAAGTGTAAAACAAGTGAAGCTTCCAATTAAAATGTTACAAGTTGGTACTAAATCTAACCAACAATCTGAAACCTCAAGTAACACAAAAGTTGTCACTTTTTTTTTAAAAGGTGGTAGACAATGCTTCACTAAAAAAAGAGATTTTTAAAAAGTAACTGCCCTAAGAGCTAAATAATCCAAAATAGAAACAAGAAAGAAATTAACTTTACAGAAATAAAACATATTCAGCGTATTCCAATTTACTTAATGCCAAAGTATAAGAAAATAATCATAGATGTATTGAAATTTATGACCACTATTCTTGCATAATTATTGGCATGACTATAGATATACAGTTAAAATAAAGCCAGCTTAGAAAATTATTTATTGTGAAAAAATACTACATTTTCATATAACTCAACTCAAAATTATTCAATTACTTGTGGTATTCAGTGGTATTCACTGAATTTTAAAACTTTGTTTTAATACATTGATTGTTAGTGATATGAAGATTTTCTGCATATGAAAGTAACATTCTTACTAAACAAAATTTAGGTAGCAGAGAAAAACTTGTTAAGAGAAGTTGAAAAACCATAACTTTTAGAGAAAAACTCCTCAAGACATAGCACTACCTAAGATTATGATGCATTTTTCCTGTCCAGGAAACTCAGTACAGAAATATTTCCAAAAGTGTAAAAGTAAAATAAGCCCAGGAATGGGGCCCACGCTTCTCACCTGTAAACTGAGCTGTGATTTTCCTAGACATCCATCTTCAGGGAAGAAGCGCTACCAACAGGAAGCCCATCTCTAAAGTTCAGAGATCCATAAAGGGCTTTCTTGCAAACTTCACCTGCCAAACAGGAAGCCTGGCAGATGGTAGAGCACTTACCCTAGAACCCCCACCCACAAAACACCCCAAAGACCCCAAAGACCACATTCAAACTGCCCACTCCAACTGATAAAGCACCTTTCGCTTGATGTTCCCCAGTGTAGTCTAAGGATATACTTTAAAAAAGATCCTTCTAATGTCTTTCAGGATTGGCCTGAAGGGCAATTATGGGTGGAGGGAGTGGAGATTTCTTCCTCCTCGGTGGTGAAACTGATTGTGCCATCTGATGACAGAATTAACCACATGATACTTGTGTTACTGGTGGGGCCTAATTGGAATTTGAGTTTCTACTACAGTCTGGTGACATCAGTAACAGGTGTGGAACATTTTCTCACTTAAGTCCTGGACTTACTTTTAATAAGGCCCTTACTATAATAAACCTCAGTGTCTTGGAAAATCTTCTGATTAAATAATATATATTCATAGGCAGTGACTGTCAAACTTCATCTTCTTTCCCAAGAAAACAAGAATAGTGGTCATGATTAGACAAAATTGTTCAGAATAATTATAAGGGAAATGATTTCCCAGTGAAGGCTTGGCAGAATAAGATCTTTTATCATAGCAGGAAAAGGTTGCATTTCTTCTATTATATTTACCCTTTCCAATTTTTATCGTTGAAAGAACAAATTTTTCTCAATAGGCAAAAAGCACATCATTCCGGCATATCATCTCTGAGATATTTCTATACATTGAGAGGTTAGCACAGGGATGATAGCTCCTTCTGCTCAGAGGTGATTCATTTTGAAGGGTTTTAACATGTTCAGTGGAGATCAGTGACAGCATGTGTTTCAAATAAAACATTTATGTGAAAAATGTATTTAACTCACACTGAATAAAGCCACACGTTCATTTTCTCTGTTGTTTCTAAATGCATCCATTTAAAAAATAAATAATGTAATTTTTAAATGTCACTGATCTAAGTACATTATGAACTCATTCAGAAAACATCTGCTGTATTCAAATTATATATTCTTCTATTTAGGACCTAGAAATGTAGTTGTAAAGGAAAATCACTGAAAGAATGAGGAGACCGCTGGGGTTGTCAGAGCAATGGTCGGCTTGGACTCCTCATCTAAGTCTCTAGGAACGATGAATATATTCATAGTTGGTGGGTAAAGGAGGCCTTACAGGTATGACTAAGGAATTCATTGGGTAATTAGTCATAAGATACCTTTTCAAGGGCTGGCCAGATAGTTCAGTGAACTAAAGCACCTACTTAGGTACACACAGAGGCTGGGTGTTCAATCCCTGGCCTACTGTGCCTGCTCTGCCTACAGGACGTGCTGAGAGTGTGATTGACACTCTCAGTGCCAATGCCTGTAATCCCAGCGCTTGGGAGGCTGAAAACAGGAGGATCAATATGAGTCTGATCTGTATAGTGAGACCCTGTAGACCCTGTACTAAGTATATAAAAAGTTATCTTTGTTATATCTGTATGCTAGTAGTCTTTTGAAATTATCATTGTCTGCATAGACTTACATTACTTACATATTTATGTATGACTGTCAGATGCAAGACTCCCAGACTTCAATCTAGAGCCTTCCAGACTTTTTCAGTCTTTCCTCAATGCATTGTTTTCTCTCCTTTGTGCTCCTACATTGTATCAATATTCTCCGTGTTCAATGAATCTTACTATTTGCAAGATAAACATTTTGTTGGGCTTTGAAAGTATTTGATCATAAAGCCTTGGATTACTTTTCTGGTTTTATCTCTTATTTTTGATATATCATATTACAGTGGTTATGCATAATAGCCAAATCTTGAAGTAGCCCATATGTCCATCAAGAGATGACTAGATAAAGAAAACGTGGTATTCACACCCAATAGAGTAGTACTCTGTCATATGAAAGATAAACTTGAGTAATTTGTAGGCAAATGGATACACTTTGAACCAATAATGGGAAGTGAAATAAATCATACAGACTTAAACATCAAAGTTTAGATGAGAGACCCAGAGTAAAAGGAGCAGAGTAGCAGGTTATACAATAAGTAGTGTCTCAGTTACTCTTCTCTCATTCTGGGGGTGAATACCCTACACTCAAAATAAAGGGAGGAAACAAAAAATTAGGATGGACCTGACCTCACATACTATGTTGGCGCCTCCCCTGGGTGAGCTGAGCTGGCGACTGAGTCAATTTCGGGGGGGTGGGGAGGTGCACGCCTGGATCACCATGAGTCTGAGCTGCATAATGAGACCCTGCACAAAAACCAACCACACGAACCAACAAGAAGGAAAAGTTTATTTAACTCACAATTTGTCGAGGTTTCAGTCCATACTCAGCTGGCTCCAAGGCAGAGTAGCAAATGACAAAAGGCAGCAGTTCATGGTGGCGGAAAATAGCTACAGCGAATGGGAGAAGTAGGGGTAACAATGGCTAGAGAGAGCAAATCTCTCACACTTATGTTGCATTTCGGCTATGACCCCAGCCTGGGTGTAGTACTCACACCTGTAATTCCAGAGGAACATGAATTAATCACAAACTCTCGACGTCTACCCCATGACTGCATAAGGCTTTGGGGAGACAAGTAGACACCAACCATAACAAGTAGAATGATAAATTAGTGTCAAATAGTTTGATCTCTTCATTCTTTCTTACATTACCGAACAAACGCTATGAGCTATTTTACATTTTAAGTTAACATGCCCTATTCAATTTTTGTTTAGTATGTGAAATTTCTATTCCTTTTTTTTTTTGTTTTTGTTTTTGTTTTTGTTTTTGTTTTTGTTTTTGTTTTTCAGTACTGGGGCTTGAAATCAAGAACTTGCATTTGCCAGTCAAGTGCTTGTTCTACTGAGCTATCTCCCTGGCCAAATGTCTATCAGAAGAGTAGGGTGATGTTCTCTTTTTACCTCTGTTTTAACACTAATTTAAACTTTAATGAGTCTATTAAAAATTTTTATAAAATTTTCCAATTTGACTTCTTCTAACACAGTGGGTCACCAGTTGTATATTTTGTGTTGCTTATTTTTTAATTTTCATATTTTATTAACATAAACATTATATGTAGTACCATAAATTATTCATATATTTGCTACTGAGATTTACTTTATATCTTTTGTGTGTGTGTATTTTAGGTAAGGGTCTACAGGGTGTTCAGACTCTCACTACTAGATTGGACTTGTAGTGATCTGCCTGTTTACAGTCTTTCAAGAACTTGGATTACAAGCTCACACCACCACATCCAGTCTCATTTGCCATCTCAGTGCACCCAAGGGTAGTGCCAGCACAGCAGGCATGGATTGAACCCTCGTCCCCTGCTCCTGCTTGCAAGTGCTTTAATCCACTGAGCTGGTCAGCCCTACTTTATATATATATATATATATATATATATATATATATATATATATATATATATATATCACTTATTGACATTAAACTTTACAAAACTAGTACATCATTCATACCTCCATTTATTTGTAATTCTTGTTTCTTTGGTATTCTTTTTGAATAGGGGATTGAAATGGAACTCGGGGCCTTCCATTTAGCAAGCTGGCTCTCTGCCATGGAGGTCATTCTTTTTTTTCCTTATTTATTTATTTTTTTGTATTTTCATTTATGTATTTGGTACAGGATTCTTTAAACAAAGCTTAGACTCATAGTGATCCTCCTGTTTTCATCCTCCCCAGTGCTGGGATTAATCAATTGCAGGCTCAGTGTGCCCCAGGTTTTGGCCAACGCAGCATGTGGGACCAGGGATGGAACCCTTGAACCTTGCCAACCAGGTGCTTAGAATGCTGAGCTATCTTGCCAGCCTCTCCCCCCTTATTTTTAATATATTTGAGTGCTCAGGTGTGAACTCTCATGTACAAGGAAATTACTGATTCACTGAGCTGCACATCAGCTTCTTTTGTTCTTATTGAAATATTTGTTTTGCATTCATCTTCTCAATATCATTTCATCTAAGATAGTTCACCATAAAATGCCCATTATAAGTATGACTTCATGGGAGGATCATATAATTCAGCAATATGGTACTTGCCTGTCACACCTGAGGTTCTGAGTTTAAATCTCAAGACTGAAAAAAACAAAACAATAACAAAAAAAAAAAAACCCAAAAAATCCATAGTGTCACATATGTAGTAAACACTAAATGGAAAAGTGACAAAAACGAAAAAAAGAGTGAGTTGTACAGGAAAGAAAGGATTTCTCACTATGTACCTTAAATTTATTTAAACTAAATTGGATTGAAATTGGCAATTACAATTATATATTTGGTAGACTTTCATATGCAATGTGTGTATCTATAGTCCTTTTTTCTTTTAGAACTAGGTATTAAAAGACCAGGATGCTAAAGTATTTGAGTTCATTTAAAAAATTATGCCAGCTCTATAAATACACATATTTATTTATTTGATTTTTACAATGCTGTGGATCAAACTTGGGACCTTGAACTAGTCAGGCAGGCATTTATGCCACCAAGGTATAGCCCTGGCCCTCAAGCATATTTATACTTATTTGTGTGACTGTAAATTTATGTCAGGCTTTATTATACCACATTGCATTTTCTTTAATCAAGGATTTATATACTTTTAGTATAGGCAGCATTAAATCAAAAAATCTACTTTTCATAGAGTAGTATTATAGATATTTCAATTGCTTTTATCACCAAAGCATTTTACATTCTTATAATCAATATCAGTTTAAGTTGTGACATCAATTACTTATTAATTATCAAGTGAATTTTAGGAATGGGCTTCTGTGGTTAAAGTTATTGTTCAGTGCATGGTGACTGACTAATCTATGTTAAAGAATTGTTTTTACTTCTGTGTATAGAAAACAAAAGTCTGCATACTTAGGGATAGTGTATCAATACTAATTCTAAACTATATTTAAATGGGAGTTTGAATAATAAGTTTTGGGCTGCTTCATACTGTTAAACAAAACCTGCTTCAAAATATTATTGTGTCTGACATAAGTCAACTTTTCATTGAAAAGCACAGTAGGAATCAGATACAGAAACTTGTCGTTTTTCTGGATGTGCTGTAGCCACCTTTTTCCTGGTGGACTTACATTTACTAATTGTCTTCTATACAGCTGACTTTAATGAGAGGTGAGGTTTTGGGACAGTGTCTACCTCACATTCAACTGTTATTTTACCACCATTTTTGAAGAGGGGTGACAGCTAAATTGGCTTGGGTCAACCTGAAACACTGGGCTCTCCTGGAAGTACCTGAGTGATGGCTCAGTATGAAACAGCACAGGGAAAGCTGAAAGGGTGATCACAATTAGGAGACAAAGTGCTACCTGTCATTGCCTCTGTCGTTGAAGACAAGTGTGTTTGCCAAAGTTCTCGCACAAATGTGCTGAGGTGTTCTGGAGCACACAAGCCAAGTTTTCACAAGAGGAGACAAGGAAAGAACATAAAATGCTTTCTTCTGGTGAAGCAAAGCATCTAGTTTTCTTTCAAAAGACCACAGAAGGCAATATTCATATGCAAAAAGGTTTGATCTCCCAGAAGTTAATTATTCTTGATATATATATTTTCCTTGTCAGAATGTTTCTCAAATTATTGTACCTTATGATATAAAAATATTTATTTTGCTTGTTTATTTGCCATTACTGAAGACATTTCAATCTCCTTGATATTAAGATCTAGGACTGGGAAATGGGGAGATGGCTCAGTAGAATAAGCACTTCCCTGGCAAGTGCCACTTCCCTGGCAGGTGCAAGGGTTTGAGTTAAATCCCCAGTTCCAAAAAAAAAAACCTAGGACTGAGGACTCTTCACAAACTAGGAAAATGAGAAAAATATGAAAACAGCCAAGCTGTCACCTCTCAACTCCAGGAAGGAGGAGTGAAATTCAGAATAAACATAATGGTTTCCAAAGAAAACATTTAACAAAGCAGACACCTGTGGAAATGCAGGTTGCACTGTGAAGCACTGACTCTCTTCCCTGGCTTTCTTTCCTACAATGGATCAGGTTTCAGGTTTGAGCTCCCTTTGCAACCTGCTCCCCAGAGTTTTGGGTTTGTTTAGGACCCTGTGAATTCTTCTCTTCCTTTTACTTAAGGACACTCAACTGCCTCCAAAAACTAAAATGCTAAAATTTCATTAGTTATAGCTGAATGAAATATCTAGTGACACTGAATCTTATGACTTTTCATAAGTATATGCTGGTTTTACACAATATTTTCCAAAAAGGTATTCATGAATGATTCTTTTTGCTCATTATTAAAATACAGTAGTCAATTCTAAGTAGATTTTTGAATTTTAAAACACTAATACACAAATGTCACGGCATATGGGCAGTTCACACATAAATTAAATGAGGTGATGTGATACATAGAAATATCTTCATCCTTTGAAATCAGAATAGTATCCCATCAAGTCAGAATAATATCACTTTATTGAAGAAGGCAGAAAATTCTGACTTCCATATATATCTTGGTTTTTAACTTCATGAGAAAAGTATCACAATTTCCACCTCTACTACTGTAAAACAGCAAGTTTTGATAACTTTAAGTTACTGCACTTTTGGTCATTTTTTTTTTGTTATTTTGCTGCAGTCCATAATAGAAAAATAATACAACTGCTAGCAAAAAATTGGAAATCAGTATTTAATGATTAAATGAATTAATTAATGAATCTGCCACACAATTTTGCATAATCTAGTATTGTAGGCAAAGTATAAGGTCTGATGTAATAGAAACTTTTAGTTGTAATTTTCTAAGTATTTCATGTCATTGTGTTTAATTTATTGTAATTTGATATTGCAAATTATAGTTTTATGCCCTTATATTCTCTCTTATTATAGTTAGCTTGATTTCACTACTATAAATTGTTCTTGTTAAGCACAGAACAAAGCTTGCACGACTTGCATGATTACAGTGTGCCACTAATTTATTGCATTTTTATGTATTTCCAGGTCACAATACTAAACAATTCAAGGAAAACCATTAAGTGCTTATTGTCAGACTGATTAAAATATTCACATTTCATAGCCATTTAATCATTCCTTTATCTTTGAAAGCAATTTCTCAGCCTCTCTCAACCTTCATAAACTCATATCCCAAGCTCAGCCCTATTTAAATATAAGTATACGCTTATCACACTTCCATATGTGTTGCATGGTTTTATTTTTAATTTCATGTTCTTTTATCTCAAATACGCTCTTAGCATTGTTCTCTTAGGACAACACCATTCCTTAGTACATTTAATTTGCAAAATTCATAAACATTTTTTTCATAATTCTTAATTTTTCCTGAAGTATTTGAGCATCCAATGTTTTATTCTCACACTCACTTGGTACCTGTATTTCATCAATGGTCAAACAAAAAAATTAGATGAGCAAAAAATGGTTCAATGTCACATTGTGAGAAAAAGTGATTATAGTTTAAATATGTATTATTTGTAATAATCTTGTCTGTTTAATTTTAGCATTAAACAAACTATGTACTTTATATACTACTAAACCATGCTTTGACATCATTTTGTTCTCTGGCTACTCTGGGTTACTATTTAGTTTTCAATTTTTTCAGTTGAAAATTACGTTAAAATGTTGGAATATTAAATATCAGTTCTTTCTAGAACTAAATGAAAAATAATTTGAGTAATACCATTTATCATTGCTAATTGTGGGTGAGAATAAATATAAATACACATGACAGTACAATATATATTCTCCCATCAATATTTCAGTTGGATTATTTACCAAGCATTTGAAATTCTAGAAGGTGGGTATTATTTTTCTGGGTCTTGGGATTTGCTTTGTTTTTTTTTTATTTATTTGTTTGTAGTCTGTAAAATAAATAGCTTGGGCTGGTTATTTCTAAATTTCTTTTTGCCTACCCTTGACATTACAATGTTGTATTGAAAACATTATGCCAGGTCAATATTAGTAAAGCAGAATGAATATAAATGTTCTGCTCATTCCCCATGCAGAGTTTGGAAATCATGAGTAATGAATACTAAACTCACATTTCTTATTTATGTATTTCTTGATCTCATTTTGTGGATATTCCCTTTGCCATAGCCTCTGGGCACATTTACAGGATTTAATAAGAAGAGAGACCATATCTGCAATCTTAATTGTATAGCAGAATGATAAACTCAGAGAGGGAAAGCTTGTCTTGTAAATTTAATTTTCTCTAAGCTTGTTAGGAAGAATGTACTGGAGACTATAACAGCTCTCCTCTCTAGCCATTGTATTACATGAACTTTTAAATTCCCATGTCAATTAGTATTAATGCATTGAAAGGCACATTGCCTATTTGAGAAGATGTAGGGTACATACATTGGCTTTGTAGAAAATGCTTCTACGTGATTTACATTCGCCATAGACCTGTTGGCTCATCTCCAGGAAATGCTTTCTAATAATTTTGGTTCAGAAAATAATCTGATTTCCAGTAGCATTTGCATTCAAGAGGCCATAATAGATAATTCAATTTCTCATTACTTGAAAAAATTGTCTTGTCCTATAACTAGGTTTACTGCAGGTGGAGCAAAATGGGAAGCATCATGATTGCATTTTAATCTAAGAATAGAAAATTATATTTTATTTTGTAATTATTTTTGGCCATGAGTTTTATGTGATGGCTACAGCATGGCCATCTTTGAGACAATGTCTGCTTATGATTTAATTGCATGTTGCTACAAGAAAATAGTTAAAAGATATTTTATTAATTTCATCAACAGCTTATATACTTGTAGAGAAGGCAAATAAAGCAATCAAAGCAGATTAATATCTGAAAAGGGATAGAATGCAGACCATGAAATCCAAAGATGCAGTAAACATTTGTGAATAAAAATGTACTATGCTACTTTGTTAGAAATGTGTTCATTCAGCTCTTGCTTAAATGCAATACCACAAGTAAAATATATTCCTTTCATGAACTAAGGACCCAAACCTGAAAACATTACATTGGTTTTCACTGTTAAGAACTAATTGTATGTAATCTGGCAGTCAATGCTGAAACTGAAGCATTAAATACTTCATATATTATTTTCTATGTCTGCAAATACATGAATTCCACTTCCTTTCCTAGTGAATCAGGTTTCTGTGAATTTTTCACCAGTATAAACGATGCTATGCCAGTCTCTTGTTCCTGGTTTCAACAGATTGGGCAGTTCCATTCTCATTTCTGGAAAAATTTATTCTTAGAAGGCTGAGCCTATCATTTACACTTCATTTCCTAACTATAAGGCACATTTAATGAGGATCCAGGATCTCTAAGGTCTCGAGAATTCTAACTAGTTCTTCCCATCACATCTTACCATGCTTGGGGCATGTGGGTAAAAGTGTCACAGAACCTAGTGAGTAGCTCAGGCTTCAACTACAAGCACAGTGAAATTTCACCAGCATGTACTCCAGGAGGACTGCCTAGTTGGGTCCTGCTCGTATTTCAGGCCCCCAAGTTATTTGCTGTATTTAAATACAAGTTGTTTAAAGCCACTAGGTAAATCAGAAAAGAAATAGTCACCAAAGTTGACCTTAAGGTAAAACCAGTATAATTGTTCTAAAAATAATATAAGGAAGAATATAAAAATAACTATTAGTATTTATCAAATGAGAACAGTAAAAGCAGCATCAATATAAATTCCACAAAATATAAATTATGAAAGTAAGGCTATTTCATCATAATAAAAGGAAAAATACTTTTAAAAGTACTCTTAAGCATACATAGAACTGAAAAGTGGAAAAGTAAGTAATTATATATTTTAGTTAAGAAAATATAACTGCTGTTTCAATATAAATCAAATTATTTGAAAACAACATAAAGTAAAAAAAAAAAAATCCCTGCCGTTTCCCAAGAGATATTAACAGATTTTAGCCACCTATTGATGTCTAGGTTTATTTCATGAACTTATCAGATGACCTTTACAATGTATTAAGCAAAGACTGTAAATTAAGACAACTGACACTGCCTGGGAGATTAGCTACCTTGTGGTCAACCTCCAGGCTGCTCCCTCCCAGTCTTACTGAATGCACATAGCTGCTAAGCGACCTTATCTGAGCTCTGATCATGTTATCAAGCTCTTCAAAAACCTTCTATATATTCCTTTGGCTGAATAATAAGAACCATATACATCACTGCCTTATATTTTTATTTTCAGATTTTCCTCTTTAAGCTGTTCTAAAACAAATATGTTATGTTTAATTATTGTTTTCTCCATGTTTTAGAACTCTGTCTGTCTGTCTGTCTGTCTGTCTCTCTCTCTCTGCCTCTAACTCTTTCACACATACACATATCACACACAGTATGCAATATTGGACCTGGTGTGTGCATGTCCTTTACAATAACTCCCGTTACAAAAATGAAAAGTAATTAAAATGGGACTTAGTCAGGAGTGTAGGAGTGTTTTCATGTAGAAGTACTTACATCTTATCAACTAGTCTTGCTGTTTACCCTATATGCTGAGAGTAGGAAAAATGATTTGATTAGATTTTAGATCTATGGTATAAGGCTCTGAATTTTGTATATTTGTCACAGCCCTGGTTTCATATGGTTCCCCTTTGCCTGTTAGGTAGAAGGTTAAAGATCAAGCTGGGAGTGTAAACTCTCTGAAAGCCACACGACTTTCACAGGGCACTTACTATGAGTAAAAATTTAACTATTTGATATTGTTTTTTCAGGAAGTTAAGCTGTGCCAATACAAAACCATTTTTGCTCAAATTCATTCTTTCCTTGTCAATGTGATGTCCAAAACTGTTTAGAACTGAATTTGCTTGTTTTGTTTCTTGTATGTCTGATGTGTCTGGGCATTTTTAGTCTGCTTTGTTTCTATGCTTTGGTATCTTTTTTTCTGCACCCAATTTAATAGCATGTACCTTGAAAGCTTCTAAAACAAGAGACTCGTCTTTGGCTTGCCAAAGAAAAAATGTAGAAGCTTGAATAAGAGAATGGGGCACCAATTAAACAAATAATGAACAGTCTTGGAAATAATAATGATTAGAAATTTCAATAAAGTAATTATTTACCTTTTGTATTTGGTTGGAAATTTGTGCACTCACTAAGTTTCAAATGTTGAAACCCATCCCTCAATTTTTTTTTAAAGAAGTGAGGCCCATAGAAGGTGATTAAGTCATGAATGGGATTAATAGAATTTTAAAAAAATGGTCTCCAGGAGCTTGCTTGACTCTTCTACCATGTGCAAACATAGCTATATATGCCACCCCTGGACAAGCAACAGGGCCCTCACCAAGCTTTAAAATCTTTCTATGCCCTGATCTAGCAATCCCCATCTCTATAACTGAGAGAAATTTATTCCTGTTGCTTATAAGCTGCATAGTTTATGGCAATTCATTCCGGGGCGTTGGGTGGACTGAGAAACTACTGTGCTGCTTTCCTATTGCTGCATTGGAAATTTCCACTCATGTAAAATGATAGGTACTTACAGTCCCTCAGTCCCAGAGGGTCAGCGATCTGGGTACAGCCTGATGGGGTGCTATACTTAGGGAGCCACAAGACTTCTCATTTACATTTTCATCTCTGATTCAGAACTTCCAAGCTAGCAAAGTTACTGTCAGAATTCATTTCTTTCCAGAAGCAGAATGAATGGGATCTGTCTCTTCAAGGCCTGCCCAGAATCAGATTTTTAACCTAAAAACTCTCTTTTACAAAGCATATGTAAGAAGCAGATAATACACCTTTCAATTAATTTAGAATCAATAATTAAAATGCTTAAATCTCTATATAAAATTTCTTCAAACCTTTTGTATAATAAAAGTATAAGTAATATTGCTTTATTTAGAGATATTCTCTGTCCACATAAATCAAGGTAAGATCCCATCTCTATTTAAGATAAATATATTGTAAAATGGTACATAAGAGAAACGATAAATCATTAAGGACATCTTGGATTTATTGATTCATCTCTTTAAAATTTGAAGTGAATACGGATGCTATTAATCTCTGAAAATCACTTATCCATTATCAATTTAAGAAATGTGTTCATTACAGTAGGTTCATAAATCAAATATTGGGCTGTTCTCACTCAGCATTGCTCTCTGGACATTCATCTACATTGTTACATATATTACCTGTTTTTTAAAGCTCACTAATGCTCCGTGTTATAGCTATTCCACAATTTATTTGTGCATCCTCCCTTTGAACATAAAAACAAAGTGCTTCCTGTTTGCCATTACCACAGATATATGTGTTATTAGCATTCAATTACAAGTATATTTGAATAGAAATTTATGTTTATCTGAGTTACATGACCCAGAATGCAATTTCTTCTTTGTACAGTAGCTGTATATCTGTGTGTTTGGTGTTTTTCTTTTTAAATGGGAAACATTTTCAAGATTATCTTTACATATTTTCATTTCCACAGTGTCCCATTTGCTTTCTACTCACTTTGGATTCCAATGCTGTCATCACTTATTTATGCACTTAAATTCACCTGTCCGGATAGGTATATAATAACAGAGTATGAAAAGTTTAATTTACATTTTGTTATGGCTTGTGTCTATCTGTATCCCTAAAGCCTCATGCAGTCATGAGGGCAGCTTCTAGAGTTTGTAATTATCTCATCATCCAATGTGGGGATCATGGGGGGGCACTACCCCTGCCCCGTGATGGGTAATCTACGTACAATATGAAGAAGGGAGGGAGACTTGCTAACAGCCGCAGCGGCTCCTCCCCTCTTTGCTCTTTTCTGTTTTCTGTTGCCATCAGCTGCTGCCCTCTGCCGTGTGCCACGCTACCTTAGAGCCAGCCAAGCATGGACTGAAACCTCCACAAACTGGGAGCGAAATGAACCTTTCCTTCCTGCATTTTCTTCAGCCTTCCACAGCAGACTTTTGGGACTTCCAGCCCAGAGCCTCCAGCTTGCTGGTGTGTACTTGCCCAGAGATTTACATCTTGGAAACTTCATAATTTGATGGGATCTTTCACATCACTATCACACAGACATCTCTATTGTGCTGTTACACAACTGACTGGAGACAGCTACTGTAAGATGTATAAATGCAAATGCATATATTTGTACTGATCGCTGATGATACAGCCAGTCTCAAGAGTTTTCAAACTGTAAAGAGGACTCTATTGAAAACTATACTATAGCAATGGGTAATTCCTTGCATTCTGACAACAAATTATTTTTTCCCCAGGTTATAAAACTTCATATGAGAGTAAATGTAGGGATGGTGGACTAACTTATCCGGAATAAAAGTTTTCAAGATGACCCAATATTCAGGCTGTTCCATGGGTACTGTTAGTGGATTTCAGATAGGCTTATCATGAAAATAAGAAGTAAATACCAAGTATAAAACATTTCTGCTTTTGCCAAGAGATGGGGCAAAGGGAAATATTATTGCTAAAAATATTAATATTTTCAAAAGCCAAGTATTTTGCATTTGGACAACAGAAAATATGGTTTAAAGAGATCTAAGGGCAGTTTAGACAACTGGTTGCCTTGGACTAATTTCTCCATGTTCAAACACCTAGGCATTCAACAATCAGCACTGACGTGGCCCAATGGGTCCAAGTTATTGTTTGAAGTAGAAGACCTTAAAATGATCCTTGTGAAATTAGTCTTTCAAATATGTACAATACAACAGTTGTAGAGTCATTGACACTTGCACACAAATTTTAAAGAAGGACTTAGAGACCAGTCCCAAAGACACCAAAAGAACATTGCCAATATTGTAAGAGTGAAATCAAAGATGCAGAGAAAGCCCCAGAAGTTGGGACTCATAGGAATGTTGAAAGTGTGTTGCAGAAAGATAGAACAGTGACCAGAACCAACATAAGTAAGAAGTCGTGTGTGCTGCACAGGAAATTACCAGAAAATAAGAATACCTAAGTCCTTTAGAGTCCATGTCCTACTATGACTTGTCCTGGGTACTAAATATGAACCATAGGATTGAACATTTGTCCTGATGATTATTGCCCCTGTTTGTGCTTGATTCTTTTCTATTCCTTTATTCCTTTTTGAAATAGGAATGGTTAAACTTTACTATTGTATTTTAGAGGTATCTAACTTCGTCTGGATTTTTAAAAAGGGTCACAGACAAAAGTCCATCTTAAATCACAGAGAAGACTTTGAATTTGGAACTTTTCAGCAGGGATTGAACTATTAAGACTGACAAGTCCTACTGAAGGACTAAATGATTTTGACAAATTTTATGGAAAAGAGTCTTTCAGAGGTTGAGGTTAGAATATCATGATTCAAATCTAAAATGTCTCCCCAATGTCTCATGAATTTTTAAAGTGAATAGAAGATAGCAGCACTACACTATCAGTCTGTTCATTCACAAAGGTGTTCAGTTGATAAATTTCATGTCAGAAGATGGAATGGCTTGGTGGGTGTCCCGGGAAGTATGACCCATAACAGTGTATTCTCATCAATGGTTCCTCCCTTCTCTCTCTTTCTTCTCTTTCCATGGTGTCAGGATGTGGGAAACATCCCTCCATTAATTCTTCCCTCTTGCCCTTTTTTTCTTTGAGCAAGGTATGTAACCAATACAACCAAGGGCCCAGTAAACTTCTCTTCCTTATATTCCTGGTGTTAGCTATGTTGCTGCAGCAAAAGAAAAGTGAGCAACACAAAAAGAAAGTAGGAATGAAGTTGAAACAAATATAGTATTGTAATAGTCAATCTTACACTGATTTACTATTGAATGACT
The DNA here is from genome assembly GCA_004027165.1 of Ctenomys sociabilis. Lineage (NCBI taxonomy): Eukaryota > Metazoa > Chordata > Mammalia > Rodentia > Ctenomyidae > Ctenomys > Ctenomys sociabilis. The sequence continues at coordinate 61,520 of PVKA01003782.1, read as the reverse complement.
GATGAGTGGATTGATTGTTTCCAGTGTTGCTAGGCTGGGGCATGATCCTGGAATATACTCACTGTATCCCTCAATGGTTGCTATGTCTTATATTTAAATAGAATGCATAAAATTTATAAACTTGGCTCTGATTGGTTTCAATGTTTGATCATCTTGTCTCAGGCTCCAATAGAGTTGGGATTACAAGATGTGTTAACATGTCTAGGTAAACTTAAGAATAAAACATACACACTTTTACTATCAGTTTTCCTTAATATGGCCATACTATCCATCTTTATATGATAAATACACAATAAAATTCTTGTGTTTGCCATATATGTATGTGAAGAAAGGAACATATGCATTCAAGGCGTTCAATGCATATGCAGTCCTGTTTGTGGTGTGGATACATGCATATTAACTTACTTGCAAAAATTCATTTCAAATCCAGATATTGATACATAAGACACATTGAAGTCTTTCAGAACAAGGTGTAAGGTTTTAATTTTATATGTCTAACACACATAAATATACATTTGAGAATAAAAAATATGCTTTCATTTCAATTAGAGTAACAGAAAGTTTCTTTACTTTGTGTATTATTTAGTGTTATTTTTGCTAGTTTGTATCTCTTTGGATGATTTCACTGTTTAAGAAAGTCCTGAAATACATTGCACAAGTGCTATATGGTGTCTCAAAGTGAGAGATGGCTGTGATGTGTTCTGTGAAGTGTATCCGTTATGCCTTTCTCTGGAATGGCCTTTGGTAATATCAGACATGGTATTATTGACCATAAATTCAATATGAAAACTGTATTTTAAGTAACTCATATAATAAAACAATTCACAGGTGGAAACTGAAAAATTTAACAAATATTTTGAAGACTTTTGAAAGTAAATGAAAGAATTTTAATTTTCACACCCTCATAAATATACATATGTATTTTTATATTTAAATGTATTCTGTTTATGAAAATATCAGCTCTCTGTTGATATGCTAGAAAGGAAGTATGTGTGTATAGTTGTGACTATAGCAAATGATAAAGAGCTTGTTTATCATATCCATAGCTCTGGCTCAAAACTTTCCTAGGACAGAACAAAATGAAAAAGGACTTAGTTTCTATACACATATATTCCAAGGCCAATGAATATATTTCATGCCTCTCACATTAACCATTTCAATAATTGTTTATTCTTTTCTGTTGGGTTCAACTACTTCAACTATATTATTAGCAAATTCCTTCAATTATTTTTTATCTTTCCATAATCCTTGAAACTATAACTTTTACATAAAATTTCTTCTAATTCATACTTAGCCAAATAAAAATGGTATTAATCATCTTTGTCATAATAATGCCTACTCAGACATTCTTACTTTGTACTGAATTCTATGGAAATGTCTTAGTTCAGGGAAGACAAACTACATCTTAGAGCATTATAGAAACCTGCCCTACAGGGTTAGTAAACTAAGGAGTCACCTCCTTGGTGCAGGAGGATGTAAGTCACACAGATGAGGCATTTGTCACATGTGATTAAAGCACCATCCTGAGAGAAGTCACACTCAGAACTAGCAGCAAAAGCCATGCCTCCACCTGCATCCCTGTAGTAATCTGAACTAACAATGCTTAACCTCATGTCTGCTCTTCCTGTGTTCATTTGAGCTCTCTGCCTGAGTTCTCTTTGCCTCTTTGAAACTAAATCCCATTCCTCAGAACACCTACCTGTTATGATTAATGATATTTTCCTGTCCAATAATGGACAGTGTAAATAAAGAACAAAATGTATAATAGATATTGTGAAATAGGAAAAAAATGTTCAAAAGGTTCCTCTTTTTGATTAAGGTTTGTAATCAATACAACCAAGGGCCCAGTAAACCTCTCCTCCTTACATTCCTGGTGAACTGCAGAGGGAACTCGGGAAAGCAGGGAAAAATAATAAAATAAAAGGAAAAATGCAAAAAGTTTTTATGACTAAGGAGGGAAAGGAGCTGAGGGAAGGGTAGGGGATTGGGAAAATAACAAGGATATATTATGTTCATGCACAAATTCCCTCTGATGAATGTGATAATTATGTATGTCAAATGTATCAATAAATTTAATTTTATAGTCAGTTTATATACTTAAGAGCACTGCTAAATTTCACTTACATTTCACAAACAAAAGCACTATGACTTATCATTCACATGGGTAAATTTAGAGGGCACAAAAGGAGCAAAACCTTGATACACACAGTGTAAAACACCCTCTGTTTCAGGGATGGGCTACTTTGTTGAATCAGCTCATTTTTCAAACCTAGATTATTTAAGAAGACTTGAGATTTATAAAAGGACTTTAGTTGAGGCAAAGAAATGAGAATATGGTAAAATAATATTCAACTTTTGATCATGTTATAAAAATTATATTACATGTTACTGTTATTTGCAGCATTCATTTAATAATTCAATAAAATCACTGATAGGTGATTTAGTTTTTCTGATGTATGTTTGTAGACATCCACCTATTTTAGTACCAATACCTTGCTTTCCTGAGTCAGTCTATGCTTTCATGAGACATTAATCTTATTTTCTTTTACATTCAACTCATAGTTAGATTTTCTGATTTATAATAACTGAGTATAAGTAAGATAAGTATTAGCAAGTACTTGTGTTTGTTCTATTTTTACAAGTTCTTCTTTTCTGATTTCTAGGTTGTCTATGTTTTTAAATCATTTGTATAACATAGGTTTGGTTTAAAATATTTAATATTCAGAAACAGATAATTCATTATATTCCTTAACATATCTCTAAGTTGTTTTTATGGATTTATGTGTTATGAAATTTTTTGTGATTAGTGTTCAGTTCTGGAGTAGAGAATCATATATAATTTATATTTGTATAAAGTTATGCATAATTTATAATACATGGTAAAGTCTAATGTATAATTCATCTTATGACATATACTTTTCCATAATTTATTATATAAAATGTAATTTGTACATATAGTGCTTACACATTTTTCTCTGATGTTTTAAATATCAGTCAAAATATAATGCCAAATTTACTTATATTTTAGTACAGTATGCTACTACTCAGAATTTATCAATTAAAATTCATCATATTTCTCTATTATAAGAGGGATTCAATGGGGAATCTGAAATTTTGTCTTTACAAGTTAGCATAACATAGCGAAATCTCTGTATAGGTATGTAAATAATCTTGCTATTTCTTTAAAGATTAATACTATCCTCAACAAAGAAAAGTATGTTTTATGATGAGTGGGTGATGGGTGGACTAGTCCACTGACTGGAGAGCATAGTTTGGGGTGGGCTGGAGGGTTTACTGTGACTCACTTTCAGTGAGTCACAAACCAAGAGACCTGTGACATGAATGGAATACAAAAGAAAAGGAGGCTCAACGCTGGTCCTGCTTGGTTCTTCTTACCTGCTATGCCAACCACTGTTTCTGCTTTGTCGGAACCCAACTGATTGAACTGAAGCCTCTACAAATTCCAAGCTAAAGTAAACTTTTCCCACTTTAACTTCCTAATGTCAGGCATTTTATCACAGTAATGTAAAAGTCACTGAGAAAACATGATTCTGCTTTGGTCATATATGTTAACAGCATAAAATACTGAACATTTGAACATGCTCTAAAATTATATTACATGTTACAATTATTTTTAACATTCATGAAACAATTCAATGAAATTATTAATAGGTGATTTAATTTCTTAAATACTTTTATAGGAACATACATATTTTAATATTAATAAGAATTAACCTTTAGTAAGTGATGTTTTATTTTCTACCATGTGATAATATTTTTTTGAATAATTCAGAACAAATGTTACACCATTAAACAATATGTCAGGGGCCTGAATTGTACTTTTTTGTGAAAATGCTTGTTCATTATAAAATATGATAGATAAACCATTCATTATATTTAATATTTATAAAAATATTTAGTAAAATAAAACAAATGGTGTTGAAATTTATTTATGTACCTTATCTTCTATTTAATGTTCATTAAATTTATTAAATAATTATTCACAAGATTTAATAGAAGAAGAGAACACCTATAGATGTCAAAATATGCAAAGGACAAATAAATAGCCATCTCAGCCTATAGTCACGATTCTTTCCATGGAAAGTTGACTATGAAAATTTTGCCTTTCTATCTCTTTATGATCAACAGTAAAATGCTTATATTGTGTGGCCACCAATGACAGATTCAGTGCACAAGCACTATACATATATCATAAACAAGTCCTGAAAGTGATTATGTTGTGTCTGGTAGGATACAGGCACACACATGGAAAAATACATTCAGTTGTAGTTCATATGTGTCCAGAAACTCAAAACAACCCCAACAATCTTTTCCCACATGGAGCAGAACTGCAGATAGTAATCTCTTAACAAATGCATTGATCAGCATTCCTTTTGGCAGGAAAAATACCTGATTACCAAAGCTAAAGGAGAAGTTGAATTTGCCTCATGGACCTCATGGAGTTCTCAGTCAATGTTCAGATGGCTTCAGGGGTGAAGCCTCATGGTATAAAGGCACAGTGGAGCAAGGCTGGTTATTTAGTAGAAACCAGGAAGTAAAACACAGGGGAAGAGCTTCAGGGAGAAAAACACTCACCAGTGGCTGTCTCTATTGACCATACTCTTCCAACTGAGCCCTAAATCTTAAAAGGATCAGCAAAGGATATCAGTGCATTAATCTCTCCCAGAGTCAATAATTAGTATTAACTGTCACAGCAAATAGTCCCCTCAAAAAATATCTGTAATTATAGGTTCTTTTGAAACATCAAAGAAAACATAGAAAAATACTTCTATTCATTCAGTGGCAGGATGTTATGGGTTATACTTGTTCAGATAGTTATACAGACTAATAATTAATAATATGTGTTCTTTTCTTAAGACATGATATTTGGCCAACAGGTCAATCAACATGTCACCTTCTTTTCCGTTTACTGTGTCTACTTTTCAATGTGCACAAATAACATTTAAAATTGTTCTTCTTTCTTAAATAAATCAATGCTACTTCACAGCTTACATATTACTCAAAAAAAGCCCCTGTACAATTATTGACATAATCTGGGGTCCTAGGAAAGCTATGCTCTGCCTCAAAGATAATCTTTTTATCTTTCATCATCATTTTGTGTATAGACAGAGTGATAATGTACTTGGAAATTGCGATACTAAGAAATACAGGATTTGGTTTTTAATCTTTAAGCTTCTGCAATATATCACATTTTTCTAATCAAATATAAATCACATATATTTTGTAATTATATACAAGGACACATTGCATGCAACCTGCTGTGTGACTATGCCTGTTTCTCTCCTGAATTAGCCAGATGTTCATTATTGCAACAAAGTACCTAACGTACATAATTTTAGGAGAAATAGTTTAATTGAGCCCAAAGGCTTCAGCGCATGGTTGGCTGGCTTTGAGAAAGAAATATCACTGCAGGAGGCATAGTGTAGCAAACCTGTGCACCTGGTGGTATCAAGCACATGGAAGGAACACTAGAGCCAGAAAGAAAGGCACCAGCTATGACATGTGGTCCCCAGTGTGCACCATCAGTAAAAATTCCCCTTGAAGTGTGCTTTTTTGATTTTCTAGGTGTCCCTCAAGTCAATAAAGTTCTCAGAAAATGAAGCTTAACATTCATGTTAACAGAGAGTATAACAATGGAGATGCAAGTCTGTATTTTGTCCCTGCTCCTTAAAGTGTAAATTCTTTAATCCATTATCCATGGAAAATTCAATATTTTATTGCATATTGTCAAAACATTTTGTAAAAAGGAGGTGTTACAGCATTTCTGTGGAACAAAGTAAAAAATATTCATAATCTCTAAGGCATTTTCAATTGTCTTGTGCCATTTGATAATTCTTTATTGAACTGAAGAATTGATATACATATTTTTGTAAATGTTGAGTCGAGAGTTCTTTAGCACAATGTTGTAAGAATTTTCATGGACTCCTGGGGTTTCTTTTAAGCACTTACATTACATTACTTATCTATTTCCATGTAACAAATTATGATAGATTTTGTACTTTTAAAGAATATACAGTGATCCCTCAGTTATCACAGAGCATTGAGTTGCAGATCCCACCATACAATACAGATACCGAATCAAAGGCCATGACTCTCCTATAGACAATGGCATACTGCTTGTATTTGGACACTAGAGTCTTCTCCTATACTTCCAGTACTATGTAGACAACTTACAATACATAAAACCCTTTGTACACTGTGATGCATGAAAATACGGTTTGGACACGCTTACCCACGATATGCAAGTTTTCTACCCACTGTTGACTGATCCTGTGAAAGCTGATCAGAGAATACAGAGCTGGGTATAGAATGTCAGTTGAACTTCCCTGTCACCTATGTCCTTCTCACAGTTTACAAGGCTCTGATCAGGCATTGATAAAGACTCCCTCATCTGTCATCTATGGAAATATTTTCTTCGTGTAGCTGAATAAATCAGAGTCCAATTTTGTAATAACAGTAGTTTGGAAAGATCCAAAATGACCCAGAGAGGGCATTAGTTTCTTGCTGATGTTCCTCCCCGCAGTCACAAGATTTTTTGCTTTCACAAGGAAAACCAAAAAGACTCTGTGTGGTACATGCTATAATGTTGGACATGAGGAGTATATAATGTATTACATAGCATAGGACTTCAAGAATGCAGAACATAATATGGTGTACATTTTGCAGTATATATATATATGTGTGTGTGTGTGTGTGAATATAAATATATATATTACAAGGAAATCATAAAGAGATTTTTTACTATGTTACATAAATTAAGCAAGCTACTGTTAAAAAAGAGTTGAAATTCATTGAAAAAATTTTTCAGAGTAGACATTTAATACTAAATCAATAAAAATAATATGCCTTGTTTTTCAATTTAAAGATCTAATAGGGATATATTTTATACTTAAATTCAATTTTAGTTCTGACTATGCAACAAGTACATGTTTGACTTTATTATATAATATTTATTGTAAATAACTTTATACTGTTTCATTTACCTTTTATTGAACTGTAGTACAGAAAAATACATTCACTGTACAAAATGATGCAGGTGTATATTATCCTCACCAACAGAAACATGTTACACACAAAACAAACAAACAAACAAAAAAAAAACTAGGAAAAATAAGATGACGATATTAACTTTCTTCACTGTGGTGTGTTTCATTCATGATTCCCCCGAGTGACTCACGAACAGGGCCTCCCTCCTTTAGTACATTTCATTAGGAGGTCATGAATGGTCAGTGGCTGACTTTTTGATGTGTGTAGGGACCCCCATCCTCTACTCACCCTTCAGAAGCTACGTCTCTAACATTTGAGGCATTTTAGGTCTAAACCATCATGCTAATTAATATTTGTTAAACTAAAATTTAGCATGAGTATATATTTAACAATAAAAATCACCAAGCTGAAGATGTAGCTTAAAAGTTTAACAGAAAATGAGGTTAGAAGAAAATTACATTTAGGTGGAAAATGAGCTAAGGTAACCAAGATTATTTACGCGATTGTTTTTATCCTGGTTGAAGAACTGCACTTGTCTCGCAAGAATGAATGTCTCTTCTGGGATGAAGAGTTGAATTAAGATTTCAGTATGTTTTTTGTTTTTATGGGCTGGCTACCCCAGTGTATCTAGTTGGCATTTGGAACTTCCAACAGCCATCTTCCTATTGTTCCTCCCTTTTTATTTTTTCTTATCATTTATCTTTGATTTTCTCATTCAGTATATAACTTTTTAAATACATTCCAGAGTTAGGTAGTCCTCAACGATTACAGTGGTATAGTAACATTGAGTATCCACATACCTATCCTTTCTTTTTATAAAAGTAAAAAATAGCAAAGAAAATGGGAATGATACATAACTTCATTAAGCAAAATGATAGCAATCCAACAACCATTATAATATTGCAAATTGTTGTCTTAAAACTAGTTTTTCAGATTGCCAGATATACACAGGATAGCTTGGAAAATTGTATTGCGGATATCTCCTGACATATTGAAAGGAAAAATTAATGTTTAATTATTTTTCTCCTGTTTAATTTTTTTAATCAATTCTTTTTAGCTTCCCCCTTTTGAATAGGCAAGGTACCTAACAATCAATTATTACCATAAAACTGGGCGTGGTATCACATGCCTGTAATCACAGTGCTCCAGACACTGAGGCAGAAGGATCACTGTGAGTTAGAGACCATTCTGGGCTACAGAATGAGCTCAAATACAAACTAGACTGCATATTGAGACCCTGTCTCATAAAGACCCTGTCTCATATATATATATATATATACACACACACACAATCAGGATACCATTAGGAATAATGTGATATTATTTTTAAATTTATTTTAATGGGTAAAAAGACAAAATAGCAATGAGACAGTTTCAAAACAGTTTAAGACTGTTACAATACTTAATATATTGCATATTGTTGTCTTCATAGAACAAGATGCAGACATGGTATCTTATGTAAACAATGTTAGTACAAACCTTTCTTCTCCATGAATTAAGAGCAACTATACATCTATCTTATCTTGTATATCCATATATGTTTTTGTACAACAAATTGGTCTTTTACTTATATCCCCATTTTTTTGTGTTGTGTTGTCAGAGAGGGATGTTCAATTGCAGAAGAGAAGCTTTATTTGGAGAAGTTTTAAAGACTATGGTCGACAACTTCTTCAGATAACTCACTATTGTTGTGGAATGCTGGACTGTGTTGGATTGTGTCATCGAGTTCAGGGACCTAAATTGGTTGAATGACAATGGAGTGCCCATGTTTGACAGGTGTAGACAAAGGAATGGGCATAGAAAGGAAAACTCATGATGTGTGTGTATAGACAGTACAGTTGGGATAGATAACACCGTACTTCTACATAATTCTATGAGAGGTAAGATTTGCACTAATGGTAGCTGGACAGGATATTACATCAGCTTCTAGTACTATGGACAACCACTAGGAAGATAACAAGGTAGAAAGTATTAATTATTGAATCTTTGATATAATTCAGGTATGAAAAATAAGATACGTAAACAGCTACACTCTCTTACTGATAAGAGACATCTGCTATAATAATGCCTGTAAGTATAATATCAAGTATGCACCTTGTACGATACCAAAACATTATGAAAACAGTTTGCAATGTATTAATTTATCAAATCCGTCCTGTTAAGGTGTCGTAAAACTGTCTCATTGATATTTGTACTTCAATAGAAAAAAGGACTTTTCATACTTGATGCCAGACCAAAGATTGTAGGTACTTGAATTCAGAAAAATAATCTGATATAGTCTAGTAAACTATATTAGTAGTGAGTTATCAGCACAACTAGCAATTGTCCAAAGTTGTTGACTTGAGCCTTTTGCAGCTCAACCTATTAGTAAACTTTTACTTTTTATACCTCGTGGTTACACTTTACTGCTGGATGGTTAAGACCAAGTTAAAGCAAGACCTACATAACTGAAAATGTAACTTTTGCTATCTGACAAGGTCAGTTAAGTCCCCTCAGGATTTACCCTGGAACCATGTAAGGCACTTCGTAGATCTTTTGTCAGTGTTAGCCATCTGGATGAGTTGCAGACAACTGCTTAAACAATTTGCTCTCAGTGAAAGCTACGCTGTTGATTATTTTCCTCTGTGGTCCCATAATCTCCTTGATCAGAAAATCTGGGACACCACTTAGCTATAGGTTTTAACAGTAGAGGTTCTCTTGTGTCCTGAGTCCTCATTGACCTGGAAGGACTATGGTCAAAACATTGGTTATCTTTTAGCCCATCCACCTCTCTGCTTTTTGGTCTGTAAACTTGTTGTTAAACATCCAGAAGAGAAGATTAATGATATTATCCTATAACAGAGGCAGTTAACCTTAACATTATTATCTGTCTGAATACCAAATGCCCCAAGCATAAAATGGGACTGCTATTTTCCAACAATGATGGATATTCTAAAATCAGTATAGAATGTAAAAAAATTATACATTTTTACACAGAAATTTAGAAATCAAACCATATACAACATTGTAGCAGGACAGTCCTATGACATTTTGTTTTTCTTGTCTCTTCTTTACTTTTATTACCTTTTTAATAAACATTTACTTTAAAGAGAGTACAGCAATAATTGATATGACATTAGAAGCAGTATGCATTTAGAAGACCATTTGTAAGAACAAAAAAGAAGAATAAAAATTGAAATGTATAGCAATTAAATGGCAAGAGAGAACTTAAAGATTAAACAACAAAGAGAGAGGAAGGAGAAAAGTTAGGAAATATGATGGGGCACAACCATACATTTATATAAGCAAGATGGTTAAGGCAGTGGTCCTAAGAATTTCCATTAAGCTTTTGAAAATAGCAGTTAATGGGCAGAATTCTCACCCTGACTAACTCTTTATGCTGATATTTGTTAACTAAGCAGCTACACTGTGGACAGCAATATGTAATACTAAAACCATGCTTAAGAACACCTTTATTTTAACAAGACATAATGCTCTTATTTTATTTTTTAAGGAGAATACAAAATAGTAAAACAATATTAACTGAATTTCACTAAGCAAAATAATAGAAAGGATTTAGAGATTAAAATTTAAACACTAAATCTTGTGGAAGAGAAGTTAGGTAAAAATTTGAAAGACTTAGAGGAAGGTACAGAGTTCATGAACAAAAACCAAACTGCATATGATGTAATTCAAAGAATCAACAATTGGGATCTCATCTTTAGAAAAGTTCTGCACATCCAAAATAATCATTGACAGAGTAAAATGGTAACCCATGAATTGAGAAAAATTATAGCCAACTGTCCCTCAGGCAAAGGATTTCTTTCTAGATCATGTAAAGAATTAGACAAGATCAGCCCCTCAAAAACACATATTTTCTTTGAGAACCTTGTATCATTAATCTGCCCTGATAGTTGTGTGCAGAGAAAAGAAACAAATCACATTTTAATCATTTAAAGTTCAATTGACATATACATGATTAAGACCTTTTATCTTTTAATGTTTGTATTCAGTACAAGGTCTGCAGGGTCTCACTACACAGATCAGATTCCTATTGATTCTCCTGTTTTCAGCCTCTGAAATGCTGGGATTACAGGTGTGTGCCGTCACTCCCAGTCTCAGTTGCTGTTTTAGCAAGCCCAGGGGGTGGGACCACAATGACATGCTAGGAATCAAACCCTGGTCCCTATGCCTGCCTAAGTAGGTGCTTTAATATGCTGAGTATCTGGCTGGCCATTAAAACTTTTTTGAAAAAATTAAATTTCTAATGTTACCTATGAACATCTGAAACATGAGAAAACTAAATCCTTTTAAGTGTACTCATTGGTACTTGCTGTTTGTTTTATTTGGGTCCACAAAAGTCCAGAAAAATCACAGAAAGAACAAATATAGTAAATGAGGAACATGCAGATGACAATAAACCATTACAAAAACAATGTATAATGTATTAATTGTTGAATCTGTTCTCTTAATTTGATTTGAAACTGTCTCATTGCTATTTTTTCAATAAAAAATAATTGTACTTTCAAAAAAATAATGAACATGCAGGTAGAGACTCTTCTGTTTTGCCTAATTATTTGGAAATTACTACAGCTGAGATCCATCTATATGTGTGCTGTCACTGATAAAAACAGTGTACACTAGTGAAAAGTTCTTCAGCATGGTTTATTTCATATAGAAGTGTGTGCGTGCGTGTGTGTGTGTATGTGTGTGTGTGTGTGTGTGTGTGTTTCCTTTTCCCATTTTGTCCTTTTGAGGCAGGATTTCACTATACATTTTTGGTTGTTCTTGCACTCACTTTGTGGGCCAGGATGGCCTAGAAATCACAGTGATCCTCTTGCCTCCATCTCCAGGGTGCCGAGATTATAGGAGTGGGCCACCTCGCCAGGCCACACACATGCTTTTAGCACTTCAATGTTGTTATTTATCCAAAGATCAGATGCAATCTGCATCAGTTATTGGACTTGTGAGCCCCAAACTGGGATATTTAAATATAAAAATTAAATAAATCTTAATTACTTAATTATAAGATTAATGATGTATTTTCTATTTCTGCTGATTTTTAAAGATTTTTACGGTGGAAAATATCAATCAAAAATATATCCAGCTTGTTTATTTTATAGTTCATTTTGTAGCAATTAAAACTCCTGTTACTTTGGTCGGTCTACCATAACAAAATGCCAAGGACAGATTCTGTTAAGTTGAATAAATGTATTTGTCCAAAGGTCTGGAAATGACAGGTGCAAAATTAATGACAGCTGTGGGTTCTTTCGAAATTATGTCCCTTGGACATAGATGACCACTTAGTCACTGTGTCTGTTTGTGATTTTTCCCTAGGTTTCTGTGCCCCTGCTCTTCTTACAGACTTAGCAGTGATATTGAAAGCATTGTTTTAAATAAATCACTTGTTTACAGACCTGTTGAGCAAATACATTCACGTTTAAGTTAATAAAGGTTAGAGCTTCAAGAATTAAATTTAAAGTGGGTGTGATTAGGTCATAATAATATTTTATATTATAATTTTATAATATTAATACTATTTTCTATGCTATATAGATATGTTTTCAATGTTCTTATCACACTGTAGTGCCTTTAAATGTTGAAGCCTTGCTCACGTAACATGGTGATAGTCACAATAAATTAAGTTATCCTACTCAGCATGCATAACTTAATTTATTCTTTAAGGTGTTTTACTCCCTGTGTTAAAGCTCAAATATATGGGTTAAAAATATTAAAAATTTAGCAAGTACTATATGACTTTCTATTTCCAGTCACCAGACATAAATCAATGGACTGTTCAATTTTGTTCACCTTAGTTTTGTGTGGTTTTGTTTTGTTTTTGGAGATAAGGTCTTCCTGCAGCCCAGGCTGGCCTTGATCTCGTGGCAATCTTAGTGCCTCAGCCTCCCAAATGCTGAGCCACAATACCTTTCTAATCTCCTAGAAGCAAATTAGTCTTTTTTAATTTTTTTAATTCCACCAAGTTATATTCATATCAGTCCTTCCTATATAGTTCAGGAGCAATAGATTGAAACAATATTATAAGGTATTAATCAGATTTCATAATAATTGTTATTATTGTAAGGCATTTGGCAACCATTAAGTGACTTTATCAAGCAGTGTTTATATTTCTGTTGTCTGCTTGAAAATAGACAAAATCTCTGTTGTCTAAGATAAATAAGTAATTTCTACATAAAATCCCTTCCCCTTACAATTCTATCTGGCTTGGAAACTCAAAAGAAAAAAAATTGAAAGAAAATATACTGTGTGGTTAACTAAATCTCTAAGGTTTAAATTTTTAAAATCTATATACATCTGTAATAATAATAACCCTGATTAAAATACATTTCTTTATTGTAGAAATTATAGAACAATGTCATTTGTTTTCCCTTAAGCTCTTCAAAAAGGGAAAGGAATATTAGATAGGAAAATAGAAACATATTGAAATCTTGTAGCAGTCAATTTAGTAGATTGTCTAGAAGTCAGAAATTATTTATTTAGTTACATTTTTATATATTTCTTTAATATTTTATTTCTGTTGTTAAAGTAGTAATGTAGCCACCATGTAACTAGATGTTGACCCATTTACTTTTGACCACTGAAAATAGTATACACCAAACACTGGCAAATATTAATGATACCAGGGTTTGAAAATTCTTACAAGGAATTGAATTGACATTGAACTGTTCTGTATTATCTGACAGCTGTAAGTAATTACCTGATATTGTTAGTAACAATAAATATTGTTACTCTACAATTAAATTTAATATATTTCTGTACTTCAATGAGAAAGCAGGGTATCATTAAACACATACTCACTTATACTCTAAGATTCATGAGTACATAAATTCTATTTCAATCATTTACTTAGTTTTACACCTTTGTTGAGACAAAAATTGAAAAAATATGCACGCACAACGTGAGAAGCATAAAACCTGTAACTGAGTTTTGAAAAAATAGATGAATACTTTCTCTCCAAATTTCCTTTTACATTTGAATTCTGTAATTTGATAACTTTTTAATATTTTTGGGCAGAGTCTCTAGGGTATTCACAATGTCATTATTAGATCAGACTTGTGGTGATCCACCTGTGTACAGCCTACCTAGAGTTCTGATCACAGGCACGCATCACCACACCCAGGCTCAATTGTTGTCTCAGGGTACCCCAGAGGCGGGCCCTCAGGACAGGCCCCTGTATTGAACCCTGGCTCCTGTGCCTATTTGCAGGTGCTTTAGTCCACTGAGTTATTTAGCCTGCCCTGTAATTTTATAATTTGAACACATGCTCTCTTCTACACTTCGCAGTCAACTATGGTAATAATAACTGTGTGTAATCTCACTAATTTTGCTTTGCTTTATTCATAGGATATATGTATCTGCATATTGGCAAAACTTCTAAATTATGGGATTTATGTGGCTGGATATTCTTACAGAAAAAAAATAATTGACAATGGTGTTTTTTGATCCTATCCATACTAGAAAGGAATATTAAAGCTGACGGGTGCTACCAAGAGCAAGATAGCAATCAGGAACCTTAGAACTAAACCAATAACTGCAAAAGCTTTGATATTCCATGGAGAACTAGAACTGTAACAGAGAAACTATAGGAAACAGTTTACAGAGTAAAACTATAGAAAGAAACGTGCCAAAGTTATTTCCAATCTCTGCTCTCCTGGTCTCTCACTGGAACCTCCCACTTACCTGGCATCCAATACAAAGGTTACATCACTGCTGCAACCCAAAGGGCAAACTGAGAGTTAAGAACATCACTGATTAACTTAAGATGAAGAAGGAAAGTCAACAAAATGTTGATAATTTGTACCCAAAGTGTTGGCAAATCATAAGCCTTCTAAATCCCTCTCTGTGCACCTACATTTGCATCATGTGTCTGAATTTGGATGAAGGAAAACCTAAACACCAAAATGAATATAAGGATTTGAATGCATGACAACTAGCTTCAAGCGGATTTTTATCATTGAAAGCAATTTTACTAAACAATTTTAGTCTATCAACTATCCTATATTTCCAGGATAGTAGACATTCTCTCTTTCATTGTTCAAGCATTTGATATTTCCTCCTACACTCTCACTTTTGTGTCATGACTTAACTTCAAAGTTTGATTATAAGTTATAGTACTCAGAAAAAGAATTATCTACAGGCTTGTAGATAATAACCCATTTTTTAGTATCTGTAGTCATTTCCTATATTTTCCAAAATAATTTCGGCGAGCCCCTGTGTCTGTATTCGTAGTCAAACTTTCTTCCTGTGGGACACATCTTACATGATGTAACATACAGAAAATATTTAATTCACAGTCTCCCCTTCTTCATTGTCAACATTTACTTCCTAGAAGATCATTGGTATAAGCTTAGAAAATGCTATTTTTCTTTGATAGTTCTGTGACCTTTTGGAACATGACTTAGTTATTCATTCTTTAAGGTGTAAACCATTTGGCCTTGCCCACAGAGAGAGCTGACATTTTTTCCCAAGCTATTGGCAGGAAAACTCTGAAAGCTTGGGATTTCTTGAGTGATAGAAGTATCGAGAAGCCTCTAGCACCAAATGTGATGATTTACATTAATAAGGTGACTCACAGTATTCTGTCTTCTAAGAATGGACAGATGGAGCCTGATCAGACTAATCAGGTGATTAGTCTAAGCAATTATTCCTACACAAAGAAGCCCCAGGAAAACTCCTGAACACTGTAGCTTGGTAAATTTCCTGATAGTAAATAGTCTGAGCATATGCACTCATTCTGTTGAATAATGAGTCATGAAGACAGTGAAAACTCTATGTGTGGGATGCTTGAAGATTCTTCCTTTATGTCTCTTCCCTTT
This sequence comes from Ctenomys sociabilis, assembly GCA_004027165.1. Lineage (NCBI taxonomy): Eukaryota > Metazoa > Chordata > Mammalia > Rodentia > Ctenomyidae > Ctenomys > Ctenomys sociabilis. Next base: position 45,696 of record PVKA01003782.1, on the reverse strand, counting down.
GTTACATGTGATGTATGCTTTTTACATAATAAACTATTGCCATCTGTACATTTTAAGCCCTGCTTATTCTGGGTCCTTCTTGAGAATTATCATAGGGGCTGATTCAGATAACCAGCAAACTTAGATTTGGTGTCAGAAGTGAGTATAGTCTTTGAGGACTATGTTCTCAGATCTTCAATTTGGGATAAATTAGGGCCCTCCTTTTCTTTTTTCTTTCCTTTTTTTTTTTTTTTTAAAGAAAACATACATATATGTCTGTGGGTGAATGTGCTATACTAATTATGCATACATGTACATCACTTTTTTTTCTTTTCTTTTCTGTTTTTTTCCCATTTATTTTTATTTTATTGAAATACAAATGTCAATCAGACAGTTTCAAAACACCATAACCATACAGAGTCGATGAAATACTACATTGCAAACTGTTTTCATAACATTTTGGTATTGTACAAGGTGCATACATGATATTATATTTACAGGTTTTTATACAGCTGAATTGTATCAAAGATTCAATAATTATTTACCTAGTGGATGACCATAGCACTAAAAGCCGACATAATATCCTGTCCAACCACCATTAGTGCAGATCTTGCCTCTCATAGAATTATGTAGAAGCACAGCGTTATCTATCCCAACTGTACTGTCTATACACACGCATGATGATTTTTTCTTTCTACAACCCTTCCTTTGTCTACACCTGTCAAAAGTGGGCACTCTGTTGACATTCAACTACCTTAGGTGCTTGATCTCCTTTTCAACAAAATTCTTATTTCAAATGCATAGTCATATTTTGTTTTTCCTCCTGCATTGTTGGTCATTTACTCTCCTCCTTTATAGTTTTCTTCTTGCTTAAATTTTAAGACCATTTTCTAATTCTTTTGTTTCTGCTCTTACAAGCTTCAACCCACAAATTCTTCATTGGTGATTTACTTCCTCTATGTGCAAGGCAAGCTAATCTTTGATTTAGTCAGGCCCAAACTTTTAGAAGTATTTCTTTTTTTCTTTTACTATGGTACCAGGGATTGTGCTTGCCACACAGGCATTTATGCCACTGAACTGTATTCTTAGCCCTTAGAATTATTATTGAACTACTCACAGTTTTTTTGTGAAAATTGTCCAGAGACCTTTATCATCAAAATATAAACAAGACCTGGTGATTTTTGCACCATCTATAATGCTACCAATTCAATAATTCTTCCACTGCTTACTATAAAAGTCTTTCTAATGATGACTACTGTCACTTCCTTGACTTCAGAGAGCCTGTGGTAGCTGGTGTTCCTAAAACATGTACAGAATAGCTCAGTCTGGAAAATTAAAAGAAGGGTCTATTCAGAACATGGTAACGTGACTCCACAGCAGTGTGGGAGTGGTGCAGCCAAACTTCTCAGCCCACCGCAGTCAGGAAACAGGGGTGTTGCCTAACCTTAGAGACACTCTCTTCCTTATCTGACCTTCATTCAGTTCAGTGACTCTCAAAAGACACCCCAGATCATGTCCTAGGTCTCTTTAAAATGCAAAGCTTGCCCATTTCAACTGGGAAAGTCAGAATCCTTTCAGAATTCAGGAATCCACCTCAGGAGAAGCTCACCCTACCCCCTTTTGAATCTTCTCAGCCCCACCCACTCCCACACTACCCTGAGGTCTGAGAAGTAGTGTGCCTTGGCTTAGATAGATCTACCCAGTCTTCTTTATGGGCCTGGAAGTATCCCTGTCTCTGATGTCTCTTATTTTTCTCAATTCTTTCCTAAGATTCAGTATTTTTATTTATGTCCAAACATTTCCATTTTAAACTAAATACCTATCTCTCAGTATTCCTACTATCTTTTAATTACATTAAAAATTTTAGTTATATTTTTATTTCTAATGTCCTTATTAACCTCTAAAGTATTATTTATTAGACTTTTATATAGAGTTTATTGTCTATATCTCTCCTTAGAATTCTACTTTTGTGACTCTACTTTTATATAGAGTTTATTGTCTATATCTCTCCTTAGAATTCTCCTTGGCTAGTCTTTTTTATCAAGCCAGTGAAAATGTAGAACTAAAACCATGTTTTTTCAGTAACATATACTCCCATCCATCCATAAATTTGTAGTTGCAGACCCTGTAATAAAAGAAAGATTGGAAAGAAGAAAGAATGTACATTGTTTATTGCACAGTTTAAATAAAATGAAAAAACTAAAGATTTAGAGAAATAGAAATATGTATACTTTCATGCTACATTTAATGGAGTGAAGAGTAATGAGAATGTAATTGGTGAACAAATAGTTTATCTCTGCAATAACTTGTAGAAAATGTAGGGAGGTATGCCTGATGAGATTTTCCTTATTATCTCTAAGTCTTAGAGGAGAAGCAAACCCTTTATTCTGGGTATAAGAAGAAAACCTCTGTAAAGATGGTCTTATGACCTATGTTTAAAGAAATTGAACAAGATTTTTCTCATACATATTAGCGAGCAGCCAGGCGTGGTGGTATGTGCCTATAATCCCAGTACTGTGGAGGCTGAGGAAAGAAGATCCCTGTGAGTTTGAGACCATTTTGCTCTACTCAGTGAGTTCAAGGCCATCCTGAACTACACAGAGATCTGGTCTCACAGAAAGCAAAACAAAGCACTACATATGCATTAGGAAGAAAGCATAAGGAGAATGTGATGGTGATCTTTATGTCTGTGTTGTATTTTCAAATGTCAGCACAATGTATTTTGGAATAGTGTGTGATTGTCAGGGTCAGAACATGAAGACTCCAGTCTATTACTCATTGTTCTCTGTCTTAATATATTTTACTTATCTGAATGAAGGTTAAAGTCTGAAAGTGATACCTATTAAACACCAAATTTTTATTTAATATTTAGTTATTTTCCCCCATTTTTCTGCATTTTTCAACTCCACTCTTAGATATTAAGTTATGGTGAAAACACTGACATGTGAGATCTAAAAAAGAGTGTTGTAAGTTCTTTAAAAAGCACTTAAATTAATTTTAATTTATTTCTGCACACAGGTACATTTTAGGCTAATTTCATCTTTCTCTTATGAGAATTTGCTTTTATAAGGCAAAAGAAAATAGCAAATTCAACATTTTTAATTTCTCCTAACATTTGCATTAGTTTTCTATCTTTGTTTGAGTTTCATCTTCCTTCCTAGGCTAGCAGACAATACTGCTCAGGTACATTTGAAGATTCTTCTTATTAAAATTTGCATATAAGTATTATACATTCTACACTCTACTTACCCCAAAAATATAAGGAGCAATATGCAATACAAATGTATTTGAAGCTGTTTTATTGAACATTCAGAGAACTAATTTAAGTCACACATGGGGAGAATAGCCTTTGTGTAATTCTCTCTCTCTCTCTCTCTCTCTGAATTCAAATGAAGGCAAATTAACCCAACACCAACGTATTGTGCATTGTTGACATCAGCTCCTTAGAGTCCTGTGAGATATTTGTCTAAATTATAAAAAGTTTTATTATACTCAGGAACTTGGATTACAGTATTTCAGTAAAACAGCCTGCTCCTGCTTTACATATTTGAGAACAACTTAAATATTTTGTCAAGACTTAAAAAATAAGATCAACAATTCTTTAAACTACATAGCTATATATCTTTACTGACACCTCTGGGCCAAAGACAATGAAAACATTATATGTTGTTTTGAAAGGAAAAGCAAACAATTATTTTAGTTACTGTGCCAGCTATGATTAGTGTTGCATACTGTCAAGTGCAACCAAAAAATCTAATGATAAAAAGCATTAAAATGATAAAAATATGTTATTTAACAAAAGACATGTTTAGAATGTAGGTGAAATTTCATACAGAGATATTCTTGTTACCATACATTTTTACAATACCTTATGCCTCATATAACTTCATTATTGGGATTTTCCTTGAACTACTATTAATAGAGTAATAATAAATACTTGCTTCCCAACAATGATTCTAGTTTATAAATACTTTTTTTGGATTAAGTCTTAAACCAGCTTATTGCACTGCCTACTGGGCCCCAAATTGGGCACTAGATTCAACAAGTACATTTGATGAACATTCCCTCTTTAGTCAGTTCTGGCTAACTCCTCCAAACTTCCTTTTCAGATGGACTCTGTTTGACAATGTTATTGGAACATTTTTAAGAATCATGTTTACATGTCTCCTTCACCATAAATTTCCATCCTGATATCTGAGGGTCATTGAAATGTGATCAATTCTCTATGATTTGTGTCTTCTTGTCCCCCCAAAGTCAATCATGGGGTGGACTTCTACAGCTTGTGACTAATCCATGGTCCAGGGCTGGGATTATGGGTCTGAGTACTGCTGGGATTATGGATGTGAGTGCTCCACCCAGCCTGGGGCAGACAGCCTGAATGTAACATGGGAGACAGAGAGATGGACTTGCTCTCTGGAGCCTTCGCTGTGGCTGCTCCTCACTTTTGCTTTTTCTGTTTTGCTGCCTTCTGCCATCATGAGCTGCTCCTCTCTGCCAGGTGCCCCTCTGCCTTGGAGCCAGCTGAGTATGAACTGAAACCTTCGGTAACTGTGAGCGAAATAAACCTTTCCTTCCTTCATTTTGGGAGCAGATATTTTTCCCAGCAATGAGTGCAAAGTAATTGAGACAAAATTCTTCACTGCCTATTATCCCCTAAGTGATTTGGTTATCCTGACTTGCCTTTAATAATCATATTTTGTCCTTTCATACCCCGTGTTTCCTCTTTGTAATTTTACTGCCATGGACACCCCTGACACTGTGAGTATAAAAGCTACAATCCTCCCTGTGCCTGAAGCTGACTGAGGACATCATTTCCCACATTACTTTGAAATGCCATTTTAGAAGCTTGTCTTGAATAAGCTGCTTAAAAGGAGAGATCAAGATATATGACAAGAAGTAATTTCTTGCTCTTTCCATCATATCTCTACCAGGTATGCATTAATCTTGTGTCTTTTCTTTAAAAATTAACTTTTCCTAATTAAAAAAAAAAAGATTATTGATTAGACAACCAGAGGGTAAAGGGAACAAGGTATATAATGAATCTAGCCTGAAGTAATTTTAATAAATAATTGCTATGATTATTATTATATAAATAACCTAGTGTCTAATTATTATAAGTAATGGAAGTTCTACGAGGAAGCACACATCAACTCTTGAGTATTACCCACAGACCCAGTGAAATAGCTTTGTCCTACTAAGCAGATGTACGAGGGCACTCACCTATGTGAGCAGTAGTAATTAACCAAGCATTACAATTCTATTACAGAGTCTAGTATCCTTCATCACAAGTACTGGAGGAGGATACACTCTCTCGATTTCTGAAAAAAGTGTTCATCCCGTGCTTACTTGCAGAAGATTGATTGGGTGTGGATGCTTCACTTCCCCTTGCTAATTCAAATTAGCAATTAACTCCTTCACAGTAGAAACAGCCTGAGTTTAGGAAAGTTTTGTAAGGTCTTACCTGATGAAAAATCAGCTTTCATGACAATAATAGATGAAGTTTTTTTTTTTTTTTTTTTTTTTTTTTTTTTTTTTTTTTGCGGAACCGGGGATTGAACTCAGGATCTTGCACTTGCCAGGGAAGCGCTTATTCCACTGAGCCATCTCCCCAGCCCTTAATAGATGAAGGTAAATACACAAATTGCCTTGGATCAGGAAAAGCATGATTGTAAGTATGTATATTCAATAGGAATTAAGATAGACATTGTTTTGTTAAGTTATAAAATTATTTCAAAAGTTCTTTGGCTTTTACAGTAAGACACATATGTAGGGGTAGGGCTGTAGCTCAGTGGTTTAAGCACCTGCCTGGCAAGTGCAAGTTACTAAGTTTGATCCTGGGTACTGGAAAAAAAGAAGTTGGGGGGAGTAGAAAGAACACATATGTAATGAGACTTGCTTGTCATTTCAACGTATTTGAATTGAAAGAAACAACAGCTTTATTTTCATGTGATAAGGAAATTGCATTGTTTCACTATAGGTGAAAATGACTCCAATTATGAAAGCACAAAGAGAAGAAAACAAGAAAAGAAAGAGTTGAAAGTTCAAAGCAACTAAAATCAGAGAATTATTCCAATTAAAACTGATCAAAAATGTCCAGAGGTGATTGTTTACACTGAAATGATAATATAAAGTTAACTCTAAATTGTATGATATACAATTGCACAACATATGGCTATAAAACCAAATAAGTTGCTACTGGCCCCTGCAGTATCTATTTCTCTCTGCAGAATAATGCTCTTGATGGGATAAAATTTAAGCATTGAAGTAGGTCAGGGATTTCCTTACAAATAGTATCACCACTCGATTGCCCTGCTATAGAAAATAACAAGAGCATGTTTTTATCTGATTGTGAAGCCTTTGGCATCTTCTGTACACTCTCAAGGCTGCAGGCCACAGTGGAATAGATTGAATTAATCTCTTTAGGTTTAAACTTATTTATCAAAAGGAAGAAGGCTGTATGCCAGAGTCTTAGGTCAAAGCCCTCTGCTTTCAGCACCACCTTCCTCCTTCACACAGTGGAGATGTGACTTAATAATGTCTTCGCAAGTTGAATAATGCTTTGTGGTCCCTTACGATAGCAGAGCACAGTGAGACTTTGTGTAACTGTTGAAAGATATAATATTAATCCTTGTGAGAATACAAAAGAGAGTAAAAAGATATAGTATTCTTCTGAGGATTCATTGAAAAATAATATGTATATTTTGTTTGACTTTTAGAAGACACATGTAGATTATATATATTCATCACAATTCAAAATTCTGAGAAAAATATTAATCACTGATTAACCAAGACACTTCTTAAAATATTTTAAAATTATATTAAGTTAGTCACTATCATAAAGAATTAACGTACCCTGAATTTGAAATTATGTCCTATTCATTGGATGGGCATTCTGAAATAGAACAGCAGATTCAGGTGATTGTTATCACAATAGTGCTAAGTAACAACCACTCCTCAGTAATTCATTACAAAAATTATGTATTATCTTAGGTCTACATATGTTCTTCTATTCTGGACACTTCTCCTCTGCGCTGTTTGGGTCTGTACATCCAGAAATCATTACTTTGTGGGCAATACTTAAATACAGATAGTATGATGGGGAAACATAGGAAAGGAGTCAGGGTAAGAAACACAGTTATACACTCTGGTGAGCAAGCTGCTATGGTACTGACAAAAGCCAAATGGCCAACACCAGTGTTATAGTTGTGTCTTTTGTGTGTCAACTTCAGTAAGGAAACAGAACACTCAACAGGCAGTCAAAGAAAAAGTCATACAATTTTCCCCATACAGTGAAAGTATTAAATACCCAGGTTTCATGGCTGCTACCTATAATTCCAGCTAATCAGGAGGGTGGGCACGGAAAATCACAAATTAGAAACTAGCTTGGGCAACTGAGTGAGATGAACTCCGAAACCAAAAAATTTTTAAATGGGGTGGAGGTACTGAGGAGGTTTCTTCATGATGGCGCTCCTGCCTAGCATGAGAGTTTAATCCCTAATGACCTATAAGAGGGACTAGGCTCACTTTCTATGACTTTCAAATCATCAAAGTTTCGTATAACTACATGATAGTGTGGAGTGCCTACTTAACGGACTATGTCCTGCTCAAATCCAAAGGTTTTAATCCAAATTGATTATATCTGAAAACAGGGGATTTTAAATAGGCAAAATAAGGCAACACGAGTTCATAGAACTAGGTAACCCCATAGGACTAGTGCCCTTCTGAGGTGAAAAAGATGCTAAGGTAGGCTGTGACCAATTACAATGACCATGTGAGGAAGAGAGAGAAGATTGCTGGCTTCCAGACAGGGAGCAAATCTGCTGCAATCCAGAAGATATATTTGTGAGAAGATATATTTCTGTTAAGCCACGTAGTCTCTGATATTTTTCTTGAAACCTGAGCCAATGGCACAAATCATATGAAGCTGAAATTTAGACTTCTAAGGAGAGGTCTACATTATTTGAATTTTGCAGTGGAGTTGATCGAAAATGTGACACAAATTTCTGAGGTTATGCAAAAATCCTGAAAACACAAAAAATTATTTTAAAAGCTAACATTATTAAAAACATAAAGGACAAAAGTCTGTCAGATTGATTTTTGGAAGTTATCTTATTGATAATTATAAATAAAAGTATTAGCTATAATGGTTAATTATATTTTATGTAAAAACACAACACCTTTAAGTTATACTGTATTAGTGTTTCTAAAACTTTCATTTTATTATTTATTTTTTACAGGGTCTCACTATACATTTTAGACTTGTAGTAATCCTCCTGTTCCAGCCTGTTTCGTGCCGGGATTACAGACATCCACCATGTCCAGTTTTGAAGCCTGAATGGCACACCCAAGGGTTCTGGAGCTGGTGCAACATACGGTAATGGGGACTGAACCTGGGTCCTTGTACTTTTCAGTACAGTGCTTAGACTGCTGAGCTCTCTCCTCAGCCATATCTGTTCTTAATAATAAATATTATAGTTTGTGTCTAGCCATCCCCTCAAAGTCTTCTGTGGAACTTTTTCAGGGGCGGCTGGATGCAGTAATATGATGCTGAGATTGATCCATGGTGCAGTGCCAAGGTCAAGACCATTAGGATTAAGGTCATAGTCTACCCATGCCAAGTAGCCTGGTGCACATAAGGAATAGAAAGAGATATGATGATCCCATGTTGCTTTGCTACTTTTTGCTTTCCAGAAACTGTTTCTTCTTTTGGATGCCTGTCCACCATGTCATCCTGCCTTGGAGCGAGTTTATTGAAGACTAAAATCTCTGTGAACTGTGAGCTTTCTATACCTTTGATCCTTTAACTTGTGGATGTTGGATATTTTGTATCAGCAATGGGAAAAGTAACTAGCATTGAATTTAGAATCAGAGAAGTGGAGTTATTTTTATGAATGTACCTCACCATGTGGCTTCAAAGCCTTTGAAGCTGACTTATACAAAGGGGAAGAGTTTGGAAAAACTTGAAGCTGAAAAGTAGTGCTTTAACACCTGAGGATGTACTGATGGGGAATTCTTGTCAGAGACCTGAAGACAAGAATGCTGATAGAAATTCTGTTTGTAAAGACCCGGGCCAGGAGTTTTCAGCTACAAAGTACTACACTGGTTGCTGGACTCTAGATGATTTGTACTACAGTTTGCCAGAAAGTGTGTTTCTATTGTGCTCCTGTCCAGAGATTTTGTCTGAGACTTGATTAAGGGTGGTAGAACTAATTTAACTTGTGAAGAACTTTCAAGGTAGTCTAATGCTGAGGTACTAGCATAGGTACTGTTGGGGGCTTTTGCCAGATCTGTGTTGAGATATTACAGTTAGGAGCCCAGTATAGTAGTATAGTGTTGCTTTGGCCCAAAAGAAACACTGGTAAAAATGTGGACTGAAAAGATACATCAGAGGAGATCTTGATTGCTTAGAAGGAACTAGAGAATAGAAAAGATGATGTGAGGACATCAAAAGAAACATCCTCCAATCTCTTTTTCAATATGTGAGCTCCAAGTGGCTCAGGAGTCTCTGCTCATACAGTGCCGTCTATAATTGCAACCCTTAATATCAGCATCACACACGCTATAATCAGTTGCCTCTGAAAAAGTCCCACCCATGATTTCCTAAGACTTTGGAAGAACATCTAGACACAAATCATCACAAATAGGAAACATAGCATTAAAGTACAAGTGCAAAATAAAGGGACAAGGAAGCTAAATGTTGTAACTTATGGTAAAGATTTCACTAGCAGTAAACACATTTTTCCTAAATAATGTAAGAATAAGTCAGAAAATTTCAAGTAAATTTTAGAGCACTTACTGCTTCCTCCGAGTGGAATCCACTAGAAGTTGAAGAACAGGGGCCTGGGAGATGGCTCAGTAGAATAACCGCTTCCCTGGCAGGCAAAATGGCCTGAGTTCAATCCCAGATTCTGAGAAAAATGGTTGAAGAGCTACTAAAATTATATTACTTTGCACCAATAAATTCTGCAAAAGATAACTGATGATAATGTTTTGGGCTGAGAAGATAGCTCAGGAGAATAAGTGTCTGCCTGGCAAACAAAAGGTCCTCAGTTCAAAGCCTGGTACTGGAAAGAAATAAAAACAATCTGAAGTAATGTTTAAATATGATATAAACAATTGGAAATTTTGTGTATAAATGTAATAATGTGACTTAGTATTTTACCACTACAAATATTTTACAATCATTGGTATCTGCAGTATATGTTTGGAGATTTTCCTCTATCCATTTACATTTATCTGCACATGATTTGCAGATGTACAAATCATCAGATTAAATGGGTTATAAATAACTTGAATATGTCATACACAATTATTTATGAAGACTTCAGATTAAATATTTGACAGCTCTGCTCATAAAATCTTTTTCTATGCAAAATATATTTTTAGTTAATGTCCTTGACCTGTAGCTTCTAATATAACACAGGTTATCCTGACTGTCCTATCATTTCTCACTTCTATGGGAAAATGCAAAGTGTCCTGTATTTCTCTCACAAGGCCTTTGAATCTTCTGTTTTGTTGTGTATTTTGCTGCTTATATCCAAATATCACAAAAGTCATTAAAATATTTTACATAAAGGATAATTCACTTGTTTAAGGAAAATAATGGTTGTAGACTATAGTAGGTTGGAAAAAATATACAGGTTATATGAAACCTTCCCAATTCTTTGTTTAGTGATACTACTTCAGAGGCTTTAAGTAGTTGTTTTTGTAGTAGGAAAGGAAGGTGGAGAGATATTCAGATAATTAGAAAAAAAGTTGGTATTTTTATTATTCCTGGAGAACAGCTTCATCATCTTACAGTACATTACCAAAACCTTTTGCCGGAATGAGACATTATTAGTGATGACATCCTCAGTCCATGAAAAATTATTTTTATTTCTAACAATTTTATCTTATCAAAAAAAGTTAAAACCAACAATACCTGTGTCAAGGTATTTTTTTCAAGTTTTTATAATATTCATTATTATGAAAAATGATACCATAGCCAGAGATGGATATCCCCTGTATTTAATTTAAGGTAAACTTTATAGCAAGATTTGGCAAACAATATAAAACTATTTTACCCAATTCTGAATAAGAGCTTAGAATACTGGAAAGAAAAGATCAGGAAGGTTAGTGCTATCCTCGCTGTGCAGGGTGAGCGTGGACAGCTATGCAGTCCTGGAGAGCCTTGCCGCACAGTCCCCACCATTACAGAAGCCTTGCAGCACTCACCCTTCTGTCACCATTAGGGCAGCCATGATGAACCCCAGACTACAGGAGCTTTGGTGAGCATGACCCATCTCCCTGCTATAGTGGAACCTTGCTGACCTGGGAACCACCTTCCAACTAATACTAGAAGATTCAGAAATGCCAGAATGAGGGAGCAAAAGGCAATCCCAGAAGAGGCCCAGAAGGCAAGAACATAGAAAGCCTTGAATGTCACACACTTGAAATTTCTAAAATGATAGCAACTAAAATAAACAAATGACTCCAGCTGGCTACAGAAGATATCAAATCTCTCACTTCAAAAAAGAAATCACAATAATCATGAAATAAATTGCTCAGCTTATTTAAATAGGACATAGATTAAACAATAGAGCAGAATACAAAGATGGTAGAAATATTGAAGAAACAACACATGACAGGATTATAATACATAGAATAAATTCCAACAGATAAACAGGAAATTAAAAATTTCTATTGAAATCTGATCAAACTGCTTGAATGAAACTAAAGATAGACTTTTGAACCTTGAAGACAGCAGTGCAGCTAGTAATCTTAAGAAGAAAGATCTCTTAAAAATAACAGGGAACCAGGAAATAAATTAACACCTGCTAGATGATGCAAAGAAAAATAATATAAAATTCATAAAAGTCAATGGGGTCAGAACAAAAGAGATAAAAACAGAGTAATTGCAGAAGTAGTAGAAAAATATCCAAGAATGCGAAAAGACTCCGACATACAATTAAGTGAGGCATAAGGTCCCCAAATAGCCACAATAAATCTACATCCAGACACATAATAAGATCCCAGAAATTCAGCAAAATAGCAAAATATTAAAAGCTGTTAGAGAAAAAAAAAAACAAAAAAAAAAACAGACCAACTATAATGGAAGGACTATGAGAATCTTAACAGATTTCTCAACAGAGACCATCAAGTCAAGAAGAGCTTGAAGTGCAATATTTCAGGTACTGAAAGTAAACAACTTCGAAACCGGATTCATGTACCCTGTGAAACTATCTATCAAATTTAGTGGAGCGATGAAGTATTTCCATGACAAAGAACAACTGAAGCAATTCACGAGCACTGGTTCAACCACACAAAAATACTGACAGACATTTTAGAAAGAGATAAAGATGACCACAACATTAAAAAAAGACAGGAAAAATACTGCCAAACAGAACAAGCAACTAACAGATGGGAAATATAAGGAATGTACAGCAGGAAAAAAATACAAAAATAAGCCAATACATATAAGCTCTAACCATCAATGTAAAAGGCCTCAATTCATGAATTAAAAGAAGCAGACTGGCAGAGTGGTTTGAGAAACAAAATCCAACAATAGTTTGTGTATAAGAAATATTTTACTTCAAAGGAAATTCATAGACTGAAAGGCAAAGGATGCAAAACAATACTCTAGGTGATAGGAACTGTGAAAAAAGCAGGGGAAGCTATTCTGGTTGGTGACAATGTAAACTACAAACCAAGCTTGATGAAAAGTGATAAAGATGGTGACTAAATACTAGTTAGGGTAAAGTACAAGAAGAAAATATAACAATTATAAATGCATGTGCACCTATTGTAACAGCACCCAACTATACAAGACAAATTTTAACCAATATTTAATATATGGTGTTAGAAAAACTGTCTTTCCATGTGCCAAAGTTTAAGAATATGTCCATACCTATTATCATGCACAAAATTACAGTGAGACCCTGCCTCAAAAAGACAATAAAAAAAAAAAAAAGAAAGAAATGCAAACTGTATTGCTGGGGTAAGTAGGTAAAAAATTTGAAGGCATCTTGGTAGGTGGAGAGTTTGTGAACAAAAAACAAACTGCACAGGAAAGTCTTCAAAGAGTCAACAGTTGGGATGTCATATTTTTGAAATGCTTCTGCATCTCAAAAGAAATCACCAAAAGAGTAAAAAGAAAACACATGAATTGGGAAAAAATGACACCAAAATATGCCTTAAACAAAGGACTTTGATGTAGAATGTATGAATTTTTTCAGTCAGTCCCCCAAAATTCAAAGACCCAATCCAAAAATGGACATCTGAAATGAATATGTGCTTCTCAGATAAAGAAACACAAAAGGCAAATAAACGAATGAAAAAGTGTTCAACATCATTGATCATTCAAGAAATGCAAATTAAAACAATGCTGAGGTACCATCTTATACCAGAAACAATGTTTATCAAGGAGAACAAGAACAAACACTGGAGCAACTCTGAAGAAAAAACAACTCTTCTCCATCGTTGGTGGGAGTATAGACTCGTACAGGCACTACGGAAATCTGTATGAAGATTCCTCAGAAAACTAGTATGGGAGGTTGCATTCAACCCAGATATTCTCCTCCTGGGTATTGTCCCAAAACTAAAAACATCATACCACAAGATAAGTGTGCTAATTGCACTCATGTCTATAGCAGTGCAATTTGTCATAGCTAAATCTTGGAAACAGTTTAAATGCCAATCAACTGAAGAATGGATAAAAAAGGAAGTATTTTATTACAATAGAGTATTACTCAGCTACAAAAAATGATAAACTTGAGGATTTTATAGGTAAAGGCATGCAGCTAGAGACCATACTCACTAGTCAAGTAAATTTGACCCACATGTGCAATCATTGCATTGTCTCATTAGTGTAAGAACCTGAAAGAGTAAATAAAATCTAAATGGTACAATAGGCACTATGAAAGGAAAGAACCTGTTAAAAATGAAGGAAATTTAGGATGAAATAAAGAAAGAGTAAAGGCAAAAAGAGACACTAATGTTTATATACAGGGTAGCTTGGCTAATAGTACTACTGATTTCTGCTGCTGTATTGAAAGAAGCAGCTGATGCTCAAATGATTTTTTCTTCTCCTTCTTAATTTCTTAAAAAGTTATATTTTACCAGTTTCATGCAATTATACCCAGTAATCTAAACAACTAATTTGAAGTCAACATTCATTATGCAATATAAGAACCATTGGTGAATCACCATTATTTTGTTTAGCGAAATTACGTATTGTTTCTACTTGCTTTTACTACTTTTATTCTCTATAAAAGTAAAAATATGTGGAAACTTAAACGTCTGAATAAGGAACCCTGTGCTCAGTTCTCACACATTGTCTTTGGGAATTTTTTCTCCAGTCTGAAATTAAATTTACCCAAATAAAGTTGTGTATGAAAAGGAGTATCTTACAGATTTGGAAAGTATTTCTGTAAAGTTCTAATGTATTTCAATGCTACTGAAAATTTTGATTAATATTTCTGTAATTATTTTTAATTTTCTTTTTTGTCTTGCACATTGTTATTCATTATGCCTGCATATGCACTTGCACATTCGTACATAAAATGTGCTAAGCCAGGGAGATGGCTTTGTAGGATAAGCACCTTCCTGGCAAGCACAAGGGTCTGAGTTCAATCCCCAGTTCCATCAAAAAAAAATTAAAAATGTGCTAAGATTTTGAATATTTGAGAGTAAAGTTTTTGTGTATCTCAAACATTTTACTATTTTCAGTGGGATTCAGAAACCAGTCAGATCCTGAAATGTATGATTATGACTACCATAGACTCCTAATTTATTTTTCCACAAAATGTTTAAAAGTTTGATGCTTATTGTGGACATTTCATTATGAATAAAATATTGAACATTGCTTTTTCAATCTTTGGAGAGGTTGACTGACTAAAATTTCCTCTCTTTGAATTAGAAAACATCGTGCTATGTATACTGTACAATGATGACCACAACCAAGTTAAATAAAAAATTAACCACCTTGCATAAAATACCTTTTAGTGTGTATGTCTCTGGTGGAAACATTTAAGATACATTCTCTTAGAAATGTCGTGTATGATATGTCATTGTTAAGTACAATAACTGCCATTTGGTTTCTACACAGTATTCTTTTAAGAAAAAAAATGTGGGCACTTTATCAAACACAGCCTTACCTATCATTCCCATTGCTATTCTTCAGCAATCAGCACTTTCATCTTCTTTACTGATTGTATTACAAATATGTTTGCTTATTTCTTCTTTTTTTTCCTTTTCCTTTTTTCCTTCTTTTTTTCTTCTTTTCTTCTTCTTTCTTTTTTCTTTTTCTTTTTCTTTTTTTTTTTTGTCTTTTTTTGAGACAGGGTCTCACTATGCAGTTCAGGCTGGCCTTAAACTTACTTTGTAGCTCAGGCTGGTCTCGAACTCACAACAATCCTCCTGCCTCAGCCTCCCAAGTGCTGGGATTACAGGCCTGTGCCACCACGCCCGGCTTGTTTGCTTATTTCTGAGCACTCCATTCTGTACCATTCGTTCATGTATCCATTTATATGACATATACTATCTTCTCATTTGCTATAGCTTTGTAACATAATTTTAAATCTAAAAGTGTAATCCCTCCATAGCTATCATTCTTATTCAATATTGATTTAACTGTGTTGTGTCTTTTGTGAATGCATACAAACTGTTCATCTGAATTATGAAGTCTATTTCTGATATTCTGTTACATTTTTCATTTTATTCAGTAAGCTGGGCACACTTCAATTTGCTTATTCCGTAGGATTTCTGCCTCTGGTAAATGTGCACTTTGCTCACCTACTATTTCTCTCGTCCTCCTGAGTTCTCTGTGTTCTGTTGTAGCACTCCGAGTTTGCTTAAGAAGACTTCTGAATCTGCAGTTAATCTCCTTTTCTTTGGTGTCAGCTATTGGAAAATTGTTAAACTATGTTGATGCCACCACGTTTCCTTGATTTTTCATTTCCTTTGACATCTAGTGTTCCTGTCTTTTACATTAAAAATAAAAATAATACTAATATTATAAAACCGTTCTTCCCATATTTTCTCAATGGATTTAGGTAAAAGATGCCACCATGCTACGTCTGGTGAAAGATTGTAAGATTATCTCATAGTTTTTCTATTCATGCACCTATTCCATATCTCTTATTCCTTTAAAGGTAGATAAGGATTGATAATCTTTAGGACTATATTTACTTGTTCCGTCTTGGAATACCAAATTAAGTGTGAGAATTACTCACTTTTGAGGGCGATTCACTGAAATAGTTGTGTGATTTTCCCCATAGTATAGCTTTATGTTGACAGTCTGAAACTACATGTGAGATTCTTGCAAAGGCTCAAACTTTGCATCTTCTAGGCGCTATTCAACAGGAAGAGGTATGCGAAGCACTGCAGATATATTTGGTTACATTTGTAAGTCTTCAGCTTACATTCATAGCATTGGCTCATGTGGAAGTCCTATGTGGAGCCTCATATTTTCTGTCACTTCTGTGTATGCATGTATTTGTGTGTGTGTGTGAAAAATGATTGAAATAAATCTCTACCCTTTTCCCTCTTCTCAGCATATTCTAACTACCAGATCATATCAGTATTCTGAGTGGAATGAGAAGGAAATTTTCCTGTTATGGAGAGTACTGCAGAGCAGGAGAAGGGAGGCCTTCGTTCACTTTGTTCTTCTGCAGGAAGAACATCTTCGCCTCAGTGGGTCTCTTGGCTCTGGGCTATGTCAGGGAGGGAGAGGAATAGAGAAGCTGTGCCTGCTGTCCTCTTCCATGTGCTAACACTCTGCACTTTGCTCCGTGTTTCTAAACTCTTCTTTTGGTCTCTTGGATTCCAAAAGGATGTGCTTTTGTCAGTAGGTGGTGGGGAAATTATTCCTTTTGTGTGGAGATTACAGAAGAAAATTTCCATTTTTCTGACTGGTGATACTGTTTTCAAACAGGGTTTAATTATTGGTAATCACACCAGCCTTATGATTATAGCATTGTCATAAATTTTACTTTATTTCCAGCTATGTATGAAATCTGTAGTCATCAACGCTTTTATGAAAAAATATTTAATGCTTCATTTTTACCTACTTTATTATGCAAAATCCATAAAAATCCCTATAGCCTAACGCCTAGATGCTAACATTACTATTGTATGAGAATCAGTTTATAAATGTAATGCTGGTGCAATCCAGAAAAATGTAATTTTGCTTTTAAAACAATGCATTAATAGTCACTTTCTGATTCATGTGTAGCTATATTTCCATTGATTAAATTTCTGTGCAAAGCCTGCTAATAAATCAATAATATATGGTACTTAATGTAGGCTCACTAAGTATGTCTTTATTTCCTAATGTTTGTCATGACTAATTTTAAATATAGGGTTTTAAGGATATGTTTTTAAGCTCCAACCCTCTAAAACTATTTAGAAAGCACCTTTGCTCAATTTGTCAATTTTTCTACAATGACTCCCCATAACATCATCACTTTTTAACTTCAGTGTTCTATAGTAAAAGAGGAAGGAAAAAAAAAAAGAAAAGAAATATACCAGGAAAATAACATGATAGGATTATTTCATGTAAGACTGGGCCACAGTTTTAAAGTACAACATTTGCTGCAAAGTGAGAATATAAGACTTAAGTGAGGACAGCTTTCAGAATTTAATGCCCCCCTCCCACAGAGACACTATTAGTCCTGGTGCTTTAGGAAAGATTTGATGAAGAATGTGAATAGGGCACAGACTCTGGGCATGTCGTGAAGGAAGGAACAAAATTAGTTGCCGGACTTTAATATGAAGGCAACTGAAATAATACCAACATGTTTCATAAGTTTTTTAAATTTTAAAATGTAAAAACCGAAAACAAATAAGAAGAACAAAGACAAAAACAAAACAATGAAAAACAATAAAAATGTTACAGAATTTAAAGTCAATATTAGAAAATTAACAATGGCTGTAATTATATTAAAGTTTGTCACCATCAAATTCTTTGCACAGATTTCCAGAAATAGGCACGTGAGATTGATCAAACAATTAACATTAAGTCTTCTTTTCAATAAATCTAATTTATTTCTTATCATTTTAAAATATTTTTAATTTAGTTTAAACATAGCATGAAAATAATCAATAAGTCATTGGACAGGACACACATTTGAAAAATAAGATGGAAGGTGTTCAACCATGATTGTTACACCATGCACTGCTATCCTCAGTGTAGTTGCTCGGACTACAGGTGTTAGCATATAAATTGGTCAAAATAAAAAATTTTAATATATACTTAGCTTAGGTATCTCTTTCTTTTTTTCCTATCTTTTCTCCTTTAAGGAACAAACAGTTGAGATGTTTTTATCATCTTAAGAAACTGTTTGATTAAACTGCTACTGATTGACACAGTAGCCACAAAGGGAAATTTAATTTGGAGAGAAATTTTGATAATTTGCTTTTGAGCCTATTAAGTGTCAAAGTACATGAGATATATAACAGAAGTAGTTGATTTTACAAGTATATAAGATTAAAATTAAGGGAACAAGCTAGATATTGATTGACAAATTAAAAATGATATCATTTCTGCATAACTACACTACAAAATGTTTTTGTCTATGTAGCAAAGATAAAAAACAGCATGCATGACAATGAGAGTAGTAATTATGAAGTATTGTGAGGGAAAACTTATTTTAAAAACTATCAGAAAAATATTTTAGTTTGAATATTTCCTAGAATTTATTTTGCAAATCTCAACTAAGAAAGGATGATGTTACTGAAAATAATCCAGAGAACAGAAACATTAAGAAACATTCTTGTTTCTTTTATTTTGAAGTAATATATAAATACAGAAAATATTAAGGTAGTCTGATAAATACAAAAATATTATCTAGGGAATTTACTAATAAATATAATGCACAGTCCACACTAAAATTTTTATTCAACTTGATTTAAGGTACACATATAATCCATGTCTATATCATCAATATTTATCTATCCATATCTATGTATAAAATGTGCACATATGTACATGTATACATTTAATATGCATGTATTTGTATGCACTTATAAAAAAGATTATTCCTTATTAAGAATGTACTTCTACAATGTAGTGAAACAAATTATGGCAATCTTTTATAATTTTTGTTGGCAAATTTTATATGCTTATATCTAGTAATCTGAACAACTACTTTGCAGATAATGATATACAATATAACAAGCATTGTTGAATTCCTATCATTTCATTTAATGAAGTTCTTTTGTTTCTGCATTTTTTTGCTATTTTTATTCCCTTTAAAAAATAAAAAACAAATCTCAATTAAGAATATAGCGATCACATAAGCCATAATATGAGTTTGATGCTTCATTAGATACATTACCACCTTTTATTTAATAAAAAAATGAGGTGATATCTTCTTTAGTATCATAAACATATATATAGATATATTATACAAATGCCTGTAGAAAAAATTCAGGCAGCTATACTCTAAATGGAGAATCATAAGGCTTTTCTCATCAAAATCTGAGAGAGTACAAGGTTATATTTCTGATATTTATCATTTTTGGAATACTAAGATAGTTTTTTTGTAAAATGTCAATATCATAAATATAGAAAAACTAGAATTACTAATTTCAGATAAAATTTAAAAATACCAGAATTTGTAAGGAAAATTTATTTTAAAAATAAATTCACTCAATAATGACACTATTATAAAAATCATTCAAATTATATTAATATTAAAAGCCATTTAAATAATTTTTGTTTATTTATTTATTGAATGCAGAGCCACTCTACAGAGTTCAAACTTGTAGTGATCCTACTGTCTCAGTCTCCCCTCTTGGGAATGCAGGCACACATTAGCAGGCCCGGTTTTGGGGCCACTACGGCATACGGTATCGGGAATCAAACTTGGCTCCTTGTGCTTGCCAGCCGGGTACTTATACTCCCAAGCTATCTCCCCAGTTCCAAAATATACATACTTGCATAGGAAAAAAAAATTATTTGAAAAATATAGTGAAGGAAAGAAGACAACGCCATCTAGACATCATAAGGAACAAAACTCAAAAATGCTTCTATAAAGCACTTTTTGTAGAAAACCAGGTAAGATACTGCAAACTGAAGATCACATATTAGCAATAATTTTTAATTCATATGTCAAAGTGTCAACTTCTTCTAATTTCCGAAGTGGTTTTATAACTCTTAGACAAAACTGGAAAAAATATAGTCTTAAACTACATTATGCAAAAGATTAGTAAAGCTATTAAACAATATTTAACATTGCCTACAAAAATATGAAGTTTTAAGAATAAAGAAGTCTGGTAAAATAAAACTTTCGAGAGATTTTTGACTGCTAATGTTATAATTTCATAGAACAATATACAAAAATTGTATTCACTTGTATCAAAAATAAAGATACATACCCAAAGAATTTTGCTCAATGATTTAATTTTACAGATAGTTTCATGAATTTGCGTTATGTGCTATAAAACAATTTTCACTGCTATAGGTCCATTGTAGTAAAAATAGCAACAGCATGAATGCCCATCACGCAGTAATTAACTATGGTGACTCATGGAGTTGTATGAAATATACCACTTAAAAAATGAGATATACCTATAAAGTATGACAAGTTCTGGGGTGTAGCTAATAGTATTAAAGCAATGAGAATTTTCTTCTTTTTGCTAATGCTTTTGCTCAGGTAACATTCTGGTGAAATGCTATCAGCAGGAAAAGCTCAGAGCAATGTATATTAAAACTTTGTATGACTGGCCAGCCAGATAGGTCAGCAGACTAAAGCATCTGCTTAGGCAAAGTGCAGGGGCCGGGGTTGATCCCTGGAATGCCATGCAGGCCCCACCACTGGGGCACGATGAGTGGGTGATGAGACTGGATATGGTGGCCTATGCCTATGATCCCAGTACTTGAGAGGCTGAATACAGAAGAATCACTTTGAGTCCGATCTGAGTAGTGAGACACTGTAGACCCTGTAGACCCTGTACTAAAATTTAACAACAAAAACTATATGTTAGGCTGCCTGTGTGATATCCTAATTTGTAATTTCATAAAATCTAAACAGTTGATAAAAAACTAGATGATATGATATGAAATAATTAGTACCATTGTTCAGAATGGGAAATCCTTATATTCTCTCTCTCTCTCTCCATATATATATATATATATATATATATATATATATATATATATATATATATGAAACATATAGTTTGAACATAACCTCCCCAACTTTGTATCTTAAAAAATATCTCAAAAGAGATACTAATGATAATAATAAAACAAAATGTCTGAAAATGTAGCCGTGCATGAAGACTTGGATTCAATCCCCAGTATTAATCATCTTTAGCAGCAGCAGCAGCAGCATTGAGCTGCTAACAAATAGAGAAATTTTTTAGCAGAACTGGGGATTGAACTCAGGCCCTTGTGCTTGCAGGCAAGTGCTTATTCTACTGAGCAATCTCCCTGGTCCCTAAGAGATAATGTCTTTTTTAAAAGAGAGAGAGGGCTGGAGAGATAGTTCAATAGAATAAATGCTTGCCTGGCAAGTACAAGGGCCTGAATTCAATACCTGGTTCCTAAGAAAAAGAAAGAAAGAACGGTGTAGGTCAAATACACACTAGCCCAGCCTGGCATGGTGGCGCATGCCTGTACTCCCAGCACTTGGGAGGCTGAGGCAGGAGGATTGTTGTGAGTTCGAGACCAGCCTGAGCTACAAAGTGAGCTTAAGGCCAGCCTGCACTGCATAGTGAGACCCTGTCTCAAAAAGACAAAAAAAAAAAAAAAAAAAAGAAAAAAAGAAAAAATACACACTAGCCCAATCAAACCAGCCAGAAGGCTCGCATACTGAATTTATCAAAAATTTTAATTGGAAAGGGATAAGTAAATTTTATGTACGTGTAATATAAAATAACAATCAAGTAAATGTTCTAATGCTGAAAAAAAATTTCTAAAAATGGAGGACAGAACAGAATTTTTAATACACACAGAGTTTTTAATACACATAGTGGCTTATTGAAATAAACCACTATGAATAAGTGACACAATGAAAGCAGTCTTCCAAATGTTATGATTATAATAATTCTTGAATTACAGAGAGGAATTAGCACAATGAAAATTATGAGATATTGTTAACTTTGGTGTAAGTGTACAGAAATTGTAAATATAGTTATCAGCATATAGAGTTAGTCAGGGTGAGAATTCTCTTAACTGCTATTTTCAAAAGCCTGATGGAGATTCTTAGGATCATTGCCTTAACCATCTCATCTAAATAAATATATGGTTTTGTCCCTGCCATATTTCCTAACTTTTCTCCTTTCTCTCTGTTGTTTAATACCTTAAGTTCTTGTTAAAAATTAACTATGTTATATCTTTCAAATAAAGACTTCTCTAAATATAGCTTTTCTAACTGCAGGAAAAGGGTGGACCACCCTTCTCTGAAAAAAAATGGGGGATATGTTGGGAGCCAAGAAGCTAGGAAATTGGTCAAAAATATGAAGGTGGGATTTGGCCCACTGCCTAAAGCAAACAAGGTACCTCACTGGTGAGAACATCCTGTCTGGTTAAGGTTTGTGTATAGTTGCTAGGCAACCTAGCATCATGCATTACTAACATCACAAAAGTGTAAATAAAAGAGAGTTTTGTTATAAAAAAGGGAGAAGGAAATTGTATATATATATATATATATATATATATATATATATATTCACATATAAATATATATATTGTGTGTACATATACAGATACATATATATATGTTAAGATATATATATATATATATATATACAGCTACTTTCTTTTTAGTTAATTGAGAATAAAAGTTTATACTAATATTGCTTAGACAAGATATCATGCCTGTATCTTGTCCTCTGAATAACTACTATGAAGACAACAATATGCAAAGTATTAATTCTTGTAAATGTCATACTAACCTGTTTTGGAACTGTTTCATGCTAGTCTACGTTATTTTTATCATTAAAATGCATAAAAATTAAAAACAATAAAAGTAAGAACAAAACAAACATAAGTAAATAAATAGAAATTAAAAAGATAAATAGTAAATACATAACTTAATTGCATGAAGTAATAAGAGAATAAGTGCAATTTTACTGTTCCATGTTATTTTTTGTTTTGAAATTCATGGAAAGTAATTAAGTTAGATTTGTTTTATCCTTTATTTGACTTTTACTAATACATGCTTGCAGTGTATAAATATTACATTTCCTGTAGGGAATTGATAGATATACACTACATATTTCAATTTCCCCCATCCTTCTTTAATTTTTCCAGCATGAAGTTCAATTATTTATTATATGGGATGTTATTAACTTATGTATCATAGATACAGATTGAAAACCAGATTAATGGGCCAAGAATATATAAAGCATGCAAGACAACTCTACTAAGTCAAGGTACACTATTAGATACATTTTCTACACTTGATTTTTATACCCATATTTTGTTTCTCTTTTTTCCACTATCTGTCTTTTATATCAAAATATCCACAATTTTTCACACAAAGACAACTATGTGATGTTTAGGCTTATATTTCTCAGATACTTGTAAATATATTCTCCAAGTTCTAGATTTCTTACTTATGACTCAGTTTACTCTTTTTGTGGCTATTATACTCTGTTGTGTATTAATACCACATTTTTCTTTTTCTTCTTCTTTTTTTTTTTTTTTTGGAACTCAGGATTAAACTAAGGCCCTTGATATAACATTGCAGGTGCTTATGCCACCAAATGATTTCTCCAGCCCAGATACTGTATTTTAAATCTATTCTCCTACTGATAGACCTATATGCTATTTTCAATATATATATATTGAATATATATATATTGAATATATATATATATTATGAATTGTGCTGCTCCAAACAAGGGTATGAAGACATGAAGACATCCCTGTGGTATGATGTCTTTAACCTTTGGGGGAAGATATGTAGACGGGGAAGAAGTGAGTCTAATGAAATTCCGACTTTGAATTTTGAGGAATCTTCAAGCTGCTTTTCTGACTGGTTGTATGAGTTTATGCTTCCACCAACAATATAGAAAGAATCTCTTCTTCCCTCAACCTAACCAGCATTAGTTATTGTTGACGTTTTGATTGTAGTCATACTCTCTGAGAAGTAAAATCTCATTTGCTGATTTAATTTGCATTTCTTGTATGGTTAGCAATGTTTTGTTCATCTAAGAAATGTCTGTTCCTTTCAGAGACCAACTCTTTTTGATTGGGTCTTTTAATCTGGCAGTACACTGTTTTGAGTTTTTTCTGTAGCTTATGTATTAGCCTTTTGTCTGACAAGGACCTGAATAAATTCTTCCCACTTTGTGGGTTATCACTTCACTCTGTTGAAGGCTTCCTTTGGTGTGCAGAAGTTGTATAATTTGATGTTATTCCATTTGTTGATTCTTGAAGTTATCTCCTTTGTGACTTGGGTTTTGTTTAGAAACTCTCCATCTCATCTATATTTTCAACAGTTTACCCATTTGTCTTCCAGCAGTTTAATGATTTCTTTGCAAATGTATAAATCTTTGGCTCATTTTGATTTTAATTTGAGCATGGTAAGAGATTTGGATCTAGGTTCAAATGTGGTAAGCATATGGTAAGCTATTTTTTCCCAGCACCATATGTTGAAGGTCCTGTTTTTCCTGAATGGAAGGAATTTGGCCCCATGGAATTGGTATTTGAATTAGTTAAAAAAGCATCTTGTAAGTTTTAGGACACAAGAAAAAGCAGTTATATATTAAAAGTGTATCATAAATGAGTTAATAGAATGATGATAATGAAAATAACAGAACAAAAATATCCTAAAGTTACAAATAATTAAATTTAAGGGAATAATTAAATAGAAGTAGGATATGGGGATTAAAAACAGTAAGTGTGTAACAGATAGTACGTTGCAACCCAACTATGATAGTAATCAAACCAAATCAGGCTGTGGGGCCAGAAGCTACCAGGTGGAGCTAGCCTATTTCACCTCAGCAGACCAATCAGGAGGGAACCGTGGGACTATTGACCAGCAGGCATATTGGCCCATTCCAGACTGCTGGGCCCAGCCAAGCCCAGAAATACAGGAGCATTCTCATGAAACAGAGATGACAGCAGAAAATGACAGAGTGAAGGAGAAAAATGAATTCTCAGGCCCTGAGTCCATCCAGAACAAACCCAAGAGACATTGACATAGAAGAAATCGGAAGGCAAACACCTGAAATCTCTGAAATAATAGCAACGGAAGTAAAGAAACAACTGCAAAAGGGTATACAAGAAACCAGATCAGAGATAATCTCACAGGTAAAAAAAGAAACGATAACTACGATGAAAGAACTACCAAGCATTTCTAAAGAACACATTAATTTAAAAAGATAGAGGAGAATACATCAATGATGGAAACCATAGATGAGCAGTATGGGAAACAAATACTATGCAAGAAGAGGTATATGGGAAATTAAAACCTCAACCACAAGCTGGCAAAACCATTCAAATGAAAGGGAAAATAGACTTTCAGACTTTGAAGACACCATTGCAGCTAGTGAAAAAGTAAGGACATATTTCTTAAAAACAACTAGGATCTATGATATAATGATCCAACATCTGCAAGATGATGTAAAGATGAGCAAAATGAGACTGATAGGGCATCAGTGAAAAAGAGGGAGGTAACACGCATGATATAAAAAGAATATGGGCAGAAGTATTAGTAGTAAGTTTCCCAAATATGAGGAAACAATCTGACATTCAGATAATTGAGGCATATAGAACTCTAAATAATATCAACTCAATTAAAACTATATCAAACATATAGTAGTCAAGATCCCAGAAATTGAGTACAAGAACAATATACTAAAAAGAACAAACCAGGGCCAGCCAAATTGCTCAGCTGATTAAAGTGCCTGCAAGCAGGCACAGGGGCTGGGGGTTTGATCCTGGGGCCTGCTTTGATCCACCCTACCCAGGGCACTTTGAGATGGCGATTGAGACTGGGCATGGTGTTGTGCACCATGCTCTTGGGAAGCTGTAAACAGGCAGATCACAACGAATCCTATCTAGTAGTGAGACCCTGAACACCATGCATACCCTTCCCTAAAATGCATAATAAGAATAACGATAATAAATGAAAGAACATACAAAATCATAATCTTTGATTAAATAGGAAAATTATCATATTAGTGGTATAAAGTTAAGAAAACTATGATTTCAGAAAGAGATATTCAGCAAATGTTCAAAAAATGAAAATATCATACAATAAAGATAAAGGCTAAAAACAAAAACTGAGTTTCAGTGCAATGTAAAAATAACACTTGAAGAAACAGAAAAGAAAATGAATATATGCAGAAATCAAAAGAAAATAGCTTCTGTGTAAATGTTTATTTACTATACACAACTGATAGTAGATTTTTAAAGTGATAACATCACTATGAATAATGACTTTTACAGTGGCTTTTAAAAATCCTGTATATTTTAGTAAGATGTAAAACTTCTGCATTTGTATTTAGACCTAAAACAACCTTCAGAAAGCTAGGGATCCCATAATATCAAAATAGTGAGATCTCATAACACAAAAAAATATAAATACTTACAGTTATTATACTTAATAGTTTAATACCAAGTCTTTTTTTAAAAATTAGGAATTAGAAATAAATCACAGGTTTATTTAACTGCTTCTTGCATTCAGCAGATTGCTCATCATTCTAATATACAGTAAAATAAATAATTTATTTCTATTTCCAAATGAAATAATAAACTTATTTAGAGAAATGTATTTTTTATTTTTCTGAAATTACACCACAAATGTATTAAATTTAAATAATTTTTTGTATTTTATAGTTAATATTTAAAAATATAGAGTTAACAAAGATGCTTTTAACTCATAAATAATTTGTATTAAGTACTCATACATGCATTTTAAAAATAACTGAATTTTGTCAAGGTACTGTTTATAAAAGAAAAGGAATGAAGAAATTACAGAATTGCTATCATACTACTCTAACCCTCAAGGATTTTGGTAGTCATACTTAAATTTACAAGTCTGGATTTCCTGCAAAGAATTTCAGCAAAACAAATACAGTTTTATCTGATAATATTTAACAAACCAGAAGTTTTTATTTATGCAGATCATTACACACATTTGGAAATTTTTTTCTCTCTCTGAAAATTAATCACAGTGTGCTCTTCAGGCACAATATAACTAAACAGATGTGCAAATAATTCAAATATGTTGAATAGGAGAGGAGATGAAAAAGATGGCCTAGTTTTGTCAATGTTAAATATGTGGTTGGGACTACATTAGGTACAAATTTTTGAACTCATTACGAAGAAGTTCATGATGTAATTCTAAATTTTCTAATAAGGAGCCTGAAAGTCAGAATTATTCAATAACTTGCTCAACTATTCAGCTTTTATGTCAGGCAGATAGATTATAATTTCAAAGGCTAAGAATTTGTCCTTATTGCATTTTCCAAACTGTCTTCTGTTCACCTATGTAGTGACAGATAATGCACCATGCCCCTCATTACAGAATGATCTTGTTCAAATAATTATTTCTAAAGGTGCAAGATTTAATTTGGATCAACCTTTATTAATTATTTGACAAACATTTTCCATCACTAACATGCTGTTTCAATGAAGTGAGAAAGAAAATTCTAGGTCAAGACAGTGTCAACAAGTATGAATTGATTTTATGTATTTTAATTAATCATCTCAAAATGAATTTCATTTATTCTCAAAGTAATACAAATTCTAACTGAGAATATATTTTCAGAGGCTGGTGAGATAGTTCAGTGGTCTAAAGCACCTGATTAAGTCAGTTTAGGTGAGAGTGGGACCCTAAGTTCGATCCCCAGGGTCACATGCCATTCCAGCTCTGACCTCAGGGTGGGCTGAGCTGGACAAAATACATATCTTATGTCTATGTCTATGTCTATGTCTATATATATGTCTTCATATCTTCAAATAAAACGCTCAAAGAAATATTCAGACATTGTTATTATTTGTTATACAATATAGGACATAAAGAATAATTTGGTATAATATGAACATGACATAGCCTTTTGAGGAATCTCCGTGCTAATTTCTATAATAGTTGCACCAGCCTGCAGTCTCACCAGCAGTGAAGGGTCCCTATTCCCCACAACCTCTCCAGACTTCTTGATGATAGACATTTCTTCAGGCATAAAATGGAATTTCAGTGTTGTTTTAATTTGCATCTCTTGAATGACCAATGATTTTGAACAGTTTTTCTTATACTTATTTGTCATTTGTATCACTTCATTGGTGAGGTTTTGAATCTTGGAGGCCTAAGTTTCTTTTCTAAACTCCTTATATGTTCTAGATAGGAGTCCTTTGTCTGATGCACAGTCAGCTGTAATTTTGTCCCAATTCAGGGGTTTTCTCTTTACTTTGTGGATAATTTATTTTGACATGCAGAAACTTTTCAAAACAATTAGTTCCCAATTGTTGATTCTTTGAATTATTTCCCATACAGTTTGTATTTTGTTTATGAAGTCTCTACCTGTCCCTAAGCCCTTAAGAATTCTACATACTTTCTCATTAAGAATATTTAGTGTTTCAGTTTTAATATTTAAATCTCTGATTATTTTGACTATAGTTTTGGGCATGATGATAGACATGGCTCTCTCTTTAGCCTTCAGTATGTGGAAAGCCAGTTTTCCACTGCCATTTATTAAAGAGGTCAACTTTCTTCCAGTGAATATGTTTGTCACCTTTTTCAAAGATAAGGTGGATCAGTACATTTGTAGCTGTCTCTGAATTTTCCATTGATTCTCACATATGGCTTTTTGGCCAGTAACATGCTGATTCTATCACAGTAGCTTTGTAGTATAATTTCAACACAGGGATTGCCATACCTCCTAACTTTCCTAGGTTACACATGATTGATTTTTCTATTTCTAGGATTGGAAGTCCATTCAAGCCAACTATTCTATTCCTAGGTGTTTTTTCCCAAAAGAACTGAAATCATCATGCCGCAGTGATATGTGTGCATATGTCTTTATAACAACATAACTATATAACTATATAACTATATAACTATATACTATATATATATATAACTATATATATATATATATATATATATATATATATATATATATATATATGGAAACAACTCAAATGCCCATCAACTAAGGAATAGATGAAAAAGATGTGGTATTTTTACACAATGAAATATTACTCAGCTATAAAAAATATTGATTTGAGGCTTTTGTGGATAAGTGGATGCAGAGACTATGATGGTAAATAAAATAAATCAGATCCACATGTGAAAACAATGCATTTTTTCACTAATGGAGCATCTGAAATAAAATAAATAAAATTAGAAAAGTATAATAGGTACTATGCAAAGGAAAAGAATTTGTTCAATGGAAAGGAAAATCTGGAATGAGGAAAATGACAAAAGAAAGAAGGGAAAAATATATTTAGGTATATATGCAGAATAATTTGTATAATTGTACTGCAGATATTTGCCAGTCTTTTATAAGGAGAAGTTAATGATTATTTTTCCCCTTTTTATTCTTCTTATATTTTTCTTTTGAATTATAATTTTTATTGTTTTGTTTTGTTTTTATCTTTAAACCAATTTTTCATATTTATATATAGAATCATAAACAACTAATTTGAAGACAACATCATGCAATAAGCACGTATTGTTCAATTCCTACTACTTTGTTTAGTGAAAGTTTGTATCATGTCTAGTGCTGTTTTTTTCTGTTACTATTTTTCTTCTCTTTGTATTTTTAGGGAAGGTTCTACAGGGTATTCAGGGTCTCACTACTAGACCAGACATATAGTGATCTGCCTGTTTACAGCCTTCCAAGGGCTGGAATTACAGGTGCACACCAGTATGCCCGGTCTCAATTGCCATCTGAGCACACCCCGGGGGCAGGGCCAGCATGGCAGGCCCAGGGATCTAACCTCTGGCCCCTTGACTGCTTGCATAGTTAGTCCACTGAATTATTTGGCCGGCCCCTATTTTTCATTCTTTAAAAAATATGAACATTGCAGAAAAATTGATATACATTTTGATAGCAGGATATTTTAACAATCAATTTGTTCCTCTAAAGGTATAAGATGCAAATTTTTCCTTGAATCCTGTTTGTAAGAAAAGACATATCAACATAACCATTTAGAATATTGTGTTAAAGTAGAAGCATTTGTGTAAAATATATCCATATGAAACACAATGACGTGTCAGATGTAGAAATATAATTTCATAAAGCCACAAACCAGACACACATGTGTAAATATTCTATAGAGCCACTGTCATGCAACTCATGTTACAGGACTTTTTTTTTGGTAGAACCAGGGATTGAACTCAATTGTGTAGAGGAATGATTAGATCTTATTCTAAACACCTGTAGTTAATGGTGAGAATAAAAAAAGTATGCTAGTGAAAGGATAAACAATTTTCTACTAAAATTTGTAATAGAAATAGCAAAATGATAGTATACAGATGAAAAATAAAATGAGAGAAAAATATATATCAAAGAAAAATATATTTTTCTACATAAGCCTCTTTCTTTGACAATACCACCAAAGATATAGGTACAACTCTTATGAATTTGTAGAAAATTTATTTTTAATAATTTGTAGAAAAATTACGTGCTTTTAGTTTTTGCATGAAAATACATCTATTACATTCACTTGCATGCTTACTTATCTTTTATTAATAGATGAATTTAGGGCAGTCCTAAGGGTTTACAGAAAACTTAAGTCCAAAGTACTAAAGTTTCCTTATCTCTTACTCTTTTCATTCTGTTTTCCCACTAGTATCCTTAGTTGGAACAGATGTTACAGTGGAGCCCATGTTGATACTGAATTCACTTATTATGTACAGTTGTGTGGAGTTTTCCATGTAAGAAATATCATACTTTCACACTGCCATACACAGGAATGTAGTTGGCCTAAAAATCCCCTTGCTTCTCCACTTCAACCTTCTGTTCTCAGCCTTCCAGCCCACACATATTGTAAGCACACCTTTTCTTTACCGTTTCTGATTTTTGTGTAGGTTTTCCTTTGCTTGAGAGTTATATAATTGAGTCATTCCATGATTAATATATTTAAATAGGCTATTTTACTTTAGTAATTTGCACAAAGGATCCTGTATAACGTTTTGGAGACTTGACAGCTCATTCAGATTAATAGACTACTGTGCACACATGCAACGGTTATTTTTTTTTTTTTTCGGCAACTGAGTGATACCTCAGGGTTTTGGTAATTCCAAGATACTACAAAAACTTATTTGCATGATTATTTTTGTGTGGCTATGAAGCACCACACCCGGCTTCCATCTGATTTTGTTTTTAATTCTCTACTTTCAGTACTATCACTTTACCTGTGATTTTATTTAAGGCGAAGAAGAGAATAATAGATGTTTTTGGATTTATGGGGTCACTCATTTTTGTTTTCTTATAATCACATTTCCTTAAAAACAGACATTTTATCACTTTGTTTTTTAACCATCGATAGATTATTATTTGTAAATATGCATGACTTTTAGCGTTTGTGAAATAAATTCTAAAAGATTGATTACAAACTCCTACATTTTTATGCTTCTGAGAAATTAGGGCTTTATTAAATGTTGACTTCCATTTGCTTCACATGAAGAGTAAGCTAATGGCTGAAAGTATTTGGAATGAATGAGCTACATTTTGTTCAATTCTGTGAAGTCTTTTTGCAATAAATTTTATTAACAAGAATGAAAATGTGGTGATATGTAAATATTGTGTTAATATAGAGTTACATAAAAAAATTTCCATCTATGTAATGCCAATAAACTTTGAGACAGAGTTGTTGAACTTATTGAGTGGATTTTTATAAAGAGCCTTGCATTACAGTAACCTTGTTGTTGTAAATATTGTGTTCCTACTAAACACAATAAAAACCTCATTTATAGAATCATTTGTCGAACACAATTCCCAGTGTTAAAAGAAAAATGAACACAAAACAGCAAGTAGCATGTTATCCAAAGTGCTTACATTTTTGGTAGTAACACTCATTTAAGTAGCAGAATGTTTAGGAAATAATTCTGTATGAATATCTATACTGGCTGGGCAGATCGACCAGTGGTCTATGCGCCTGCCCAGCAAGTACAAAGACCTGAGTATAATCCCCTTTACCATACTCTTTCCTGGGCCCAGAATCCCAAGTGCTCCCAGCTGGTCCCAAAACCAGGCATGGAAGAGCACACCTATAATGCTGGTGGCTGGTGAGACTAAACAGGAAGATCACTAGGAGTCTGAACTCTGTCGCAAGACCCTGTATCCACTGAATAATTTCTATATATGAAGAGCTATATTGTTAACCTAGAAAAATTCTGATAAAATTATATTATTTCACTTAATAAATTCTTACTGAACACCTACTAAATTAGACACTAGTGACACAACAGTGATTAAAACAAACAATACTTTTTCTTCTCCTTCCCTGCCATCATAAAAGTAGGTTTATAAGAGCATGGAAAAATAACAAGAATTTGAAAACAGCAAGCATAAACTAGAAGTACTAGACTTACCGCTGTTGGAAAGTTAGAGATTTTAAAAATGTGTGCTAACTTTACTATTGAGGAATGAGGAGTTATAGTCATGATTATGATAAATACAGGATGTTATAAAAATAATGGAATAGGAGTAATTCTGAGATATTAGTAAGCATTTTATACTAGCCAATGCACAATTCCACATAACTCACAGAAATGAATGAAGGGAAAAAAATCTCTCAGAAGGATCAGTGTAACTAGATGCACTGGAGTGTGAAGGTCTAAGATTTTTGGAAGAAAATCTAATAATTTCCAGTGATTTAATTAGTGTCCATCACACAGAGAGAAGGTAGTTCAAAGGACCTGATCAAGGCAAGCTATTAAAATAATCTGTCTAGATTTATATTTGAGTAAAGAAGTGAAAAGAACTGGCACAAAAAAGTTAAAAGGATCTTTCAATGTGGATTTTGAATTCAATGTGTTTATTCTCAAGGATGGGTTTTATTTCAAAATATTAAGGAATGGAACTATAATTGTGTATGTAAAATAAAATCATACAGTGTATGCATAATCAATTAGGATACCTCATTTTGTGTTTTACTGTTAATCAACTAATGTCTGATAATTACAAAATATTGACAGTTTTTCCATACTTTCAAATAATACATTAGCAATCATGCATTTTTATTTCTGAGGCAAATGTTATGCATATTCATTACTCTTCCCCCACTCATTTATAATAGGAATTTAATTATTTAAACAAGAAAACCTATGTTAATCTGAATTCATATACTGTATAAGAAGTAAATTATGAAAGGTCATAAAATTAAAACTGGTTTGCCTGGGAAGACAGCTCGGCAGTTTGAGCGACTGTGTGACTGAGGGCCAGGACCTAGGTTCAAGCCCTGGTACTTCATGCTGTTCACATCCCAGAACACCAGGCACACCGTGCCAGACACCGTAACAGGACATGGTGGTGCAGGCCTGTAATCCCAGTGTTGGGAAGGCTGAGACAGGAGGATCACTATGAGTCCAAGATGCATAATAAGACCTTGTACTAAATATACATATAATTTTATTTTAGAGAAGGGTCTAAGGATGCTCAGGGTCTCACTGCTAGATTGGGCTCATAGTGATCCACCTATT
Source organism: Ctenomys sociabilis (assembly GCA_004027165.1). Taxonomy (NCBI): domain Eukaryota; kingdom Metazoa; phylum Chordata; class Mammalia; order Rodentia; family Ctenomyidae; genus Ctenomys; species Ctenomys sociabilis. The sequence goes on along the minus strand of PVKA01003782.1, from coordinate 12,127 downwards.
TACAGCCTCCCAACAGCTAGGATTATAGGTGCATGCCACCACAAACAGTCTCAGTTGTCATCTCAGAGCTCCCGGGGGGCAGGGCAGACACAGCAGGATCGTGGGACCCTGGTTCAATCCCTGGCACCACATGCTGAGCCAGCCTAACCCTCCAGGCTGGCTGAGCTGGCAAGAAATAAATAAATAGTCAATAGAATATTCACTATTGTATTTTTTTCTTTCTTTTTCTTTTTCTTTTTTGTAGAACTGGAGATTGAAGTTAGACCCATGCATTGCCAGGGAAGCATTTATTCTACTAAGCAATCTCCGTGGCCCTATACCTGTATTTATAAGTTTAGATTTTATTAAGAAATCACATAATGTGTAATATATATTTTTAAGTTCCACACTTTTTAATATATTAACTATTTTTCTTCATTTACTGAATTTATTATTTAAAACCATAGGCATATATTTTAACGTGAAGAATAATAAGTAGGACTTTATAAATATAATTCCAAATGCTATTTTATTTACAACCATAGTCTTTTTCAAAGCACACAGCAGGCTGTAGATATCATTTTTAAGAATATGAGACTGTGTGACGGGCTTGGAAAATGACACTCTGTTCTCCTATAAATACATCCTTGTGTTCTTCTACATCATCAACCTCTGCTGCTTGCCTCTGTTGCCGTTCAGTTGACAAACGAAACATTCTTTTGATTTTAAAATCTGCCATTATTATGAATATACAGACACCAATTTTTTAAAAAATGGTGTATTCTGTTTTACCTTCTTTGGTATGGGACAAAGTGTTGGACTTTATGGTCGTTTTGCCCTTGGGGAGCTCTCAGGGTTCACAAGTTGTCAGATCCAGTACATAAGGCGAATAAGTGCACACCATGAAATTTTTATAAGCCTGACTTTCCATTGGGTGGCATCGTGTAGCAGCATTTACCCATTTTTTTAATCACATCTCATAAAGAAACTCATGAAAGAAGACTTCCAGAACTGTTTTAGTAGAGGTCAAGAAATGTGGAATAAGTGTTTGAAGTGAGGGGGAGTATTTTCAGGAGGATTCATGGCTGTGTCTTTTAATATAATTTTTTTAAAAAACGTGAACATGTGCTGTATATTTTCATCACACCTTGTAGATATTTGCATAGAGTTGGTTTGACTTTTCTTAATAAACAGCAAAGCCAGAGCCAAGCAGATGGCTCTGTAGAATAAGCACTTCCCTGGCAAGTGCAAGGGGCTGAGTTCAATCCTTGGTTGACAAAAAAATAGATAAATAAAAATAAAATAAATAAGTAAAAAAGGAAAGCCTAAGAGGACATCAGACACAACTTGTAGTTTCTTCGTATAATGAGTCTGGAATCAACATTGAAGGCTTTTGTCCCTTTGCTCTTAGAGCCTGTTGAGGGTTACTGGTTCTGAAAAGGTAAGGATGGAGGAAGAGGACACTTTATTTCTTATCAGTAGTAAGCATTTTTGGTTTTCACACTATCTCCTCCACATTGTAGAACAATAAAAATATTAGGAAATCCAGGGAGGAGTAAGACCAGGGAGAGCAGAATTTCCTCATTCTGTTCATATTTGTTTATGAACAGAATCCCTCCCTCCCTACCTCCCTCCCTCCCTCCTTTCCTCTCACTTCCTTCCCTTCCTCCCTTCCTTCCTTCCTTCCTTCCTTCCTTCCTTCCTTCCTTCCTTCCTTCCTTCCTTCCTTCCTTCTTCCCTTCTTTTTCTCTTTACCTCACTCCATTTTACCTTCCTTCCTTTTCTTCCTTTGTTTTTCAATAGCATCAAGTCTAAGACAGAAAATAGTAAAAGATCAACCAAAAAGCTTTAAGTGTCTGTAACATCACTTACACTTTTAGTTTTTAATCTTGATAACTGCAAAAATTCCCACTTTTACATTTTCACAAACATGAACTCAACACAAACAGGTAAATTGGATCACAAGAACGGAGTGCTAATACCACTAGTAAAAAGATGGCTATTCCAGTAGTTCATGGGAGCAACAACAAAATGAAACATTTACAACAATGTAAATTAATTTATATTTGTAATGCAGTGGTTATCCTTTTTATTCAAATTTGGCTTTTCACTGCTTCAATAATCTGAGACCTGTTGCAGCCTAGAAGTATGTGAATCATTTTGTGAGTATCTCAGCCCTCAGGTCTGTCCTCTTACCACAGTGTCTGTATTTAAGTAGCTTATTTTATACAATTTTAGCCACAAAATTTAAGAAGAGTGAAACTGGCAAAATGAATAACCAATTAAGAACCAAAACATGTTTCTTTAAGTCTAAAAAAATAGACAACATATGACAATTATGTGAAAGTTGTCTCAGTGTCAAATACCTAATCAAAGTAATTGTGCTTTTAGTTATTCATTATCTGTATTATTATGATTATTTGTGCAGTACTGGGAATTTTACTCAGGACCCTGAGCTTTCCAGGCAGGAACTTACTCTACTAAGCTATCTCTCCAACCCCTCACATATTAATTATCCTTTGTCTCACTAATTTATTAATTTATCTATGTAACTTTCTGTAAAAAAATCATAGCATATACTTTTCAGTAATATCTGTGAATTCAAGACTCATACTCTTGGAGTTAACTACCAGCAATTAGTAGGAACTACTTGTTAATCTCAAAATTCTTCATGTTGAAAGGATATTTTAAAGTTACTTTTGATAGAAAGTAAAGTGAAAATGAGATATTTTAGGAAATACATTTAATTCTGTAAAATCAAACTGAATAGGTAATATAGTTTTTTTTTATTTAATCTACTTCAATATAACCATGAATATTTTTTTCTCAGGGTTTGTGGTTTATTTGAGACAGTATCCTCTAAAAATTACACATTTTTACCGCTAAACTGAAATGAAAAATTATTAACATATTACATTTATATTTTCTCATCATTAGCAATTTTTTCCTATCATTTATGGTATATTTCTATGAGATAAATGGGATTAAAAATTAAATTTTGTGCAAAAAAATACCATATCAGAGTACATAAAAAGGAGGACTAGGTGGGTGCTTTTCATTTTCCTGGAATTACTAAGCAATTATTGCTGTTATCTTCAGTGGCAGAAACCGGTGATAACAAAAGGCATGTATTTTCTGCTGTTGAGCTCAACACAGATAAGGAAAGATGGATAATTTTTTATTATCTATTTTGAGGTATACACATAATATTCTTTAATCATGCTTTCTCTAGTTGTGATTAAAGCCATTTTGGCATCTAGCAAGGCAAAAAATACCCAATTTACTTTTCAAGTCAAAAACTAAAAGAAGCCTCTTATTGGTCTCCTCAGGGCTGACCCTAACATGACCAAAGACAGAAATCAAAGCCTGAGACATAAGTGAAGAGCGGTCTTTTTGTGCTCCATTTTGTCCCTTACCTAGGATTCATTCACATAAACTCCAACTGAAGGCTTTCTGGTCCACATTCTGGAGAAGCAGATACTTCAGTTTAGCCTTTCTATTCTAAATCTCTTTATTCACAATAACTGCAGAAGGTGTGGCAAACCTTTGAGGTGCAAAAGCAGTTGGCTATCCAATCCTGAAGATGAAACATTTTTAGAAGAATCAGAGCAAAAGAAAATATAAAAGAATATATAAAAGAAAATATAAAAGATTTGGTGTGTGGTAGTGCACCAAATAAAGAAAGAAAGGTGTCAATAATTTGGAGAAGAAAGAAACACCGAATATTTGAGATGGGCAGATGGGGAGATGAAGAGGAACAAAGGATTTACCCAGAAGCCACTGTGAGCACAGAAAGGGCCTCAAACACAGGATGGATGGAAGTAGTCATTGTAGTCGTTGCAACATAGAAAAGTTGTTCTCATTGAGTTAAGACTTGAGGAACAGAAGAGAGCAACATATAAACAAAACAAGTAGTAATTCCAGGACAGGAAATAGTAGGTGAAAAGACTGAGACAGTGTATGCCCTTGAGGGCGCACAGTAAAAACGCTGTGGCAGCTGACAGTTCCCATAACAACACTGAAGGAATATTTTTAGATCACCTAGGTTAGAGAAAGCAGAGTTCATGTGATTCATTTTAAATAAAGCTAAAGTATGATTGGGCACAGTTATTATCCAACAATAAAGTGTAGGTTTTTATATTGCATACTGTCATCTTCAAATTACTTGTTCATATTACCAGATATAAGCATGGAAAATTGGTCAAAAATTAAAAAGCAGCAAGAAAAACAATTAAATATTAATTGTGTCTTTCAATAGGCCAGCAGAAATTAGCCAAGCTATGCTGTATATATACATATGTATTACTTTTTCCCTTCCTTCTTTCTTTCTTTTTCTTATTCTCCATCCCAGTTGTTCTTCCTCTTGAATACTTTTTTTCCCTTTCAAAGTATCTATTGTACCCTTCTGCTTTTGTAACTCTTTGAGGTTCATGCACTGGGGAGACAGCATAATGTTTACACGTGCCAGTCTAATTTATTTCACTTAAGATTATGGTCTCTACTTGCATCCATTTACCTAGAAAGGACTTAAGTGTATTTTTTATAGCTGAGCAATATGTCATTGTATAAAAATACCACATTTTTGATTCATTGCTCAGTGGCAGGCCTTTGGATTCTAAGATTTAACTAGGACAAATTGTCCTCCCATAAACATGGGTGCACATATATCACTGTAGTATGATGTTTCCAGTTCTTCGGAAAAAATTTCCAGGAGGAAAATTGATGGAATCAATAGGATCTCTAATTCTAATTTTTTTAAGGACTCACCAAGCTGATTTTCACTGTGGTTGTACCAGTACACACTCCCACTAAGTGGAGAAACACTCCTTTTCTTCCCCAGGCCCTTCAGTGCTTGTTTTTGGATAACTTCTTGATGATAGGCATTCTGTCCACCTTTTAAGAAATTTGCCTTTCTCAAATGACCAATAATGCTGAACATTTTTTTCAAATATTTGTTACTTATATTTCATCATCTGAAAATTGTGTATTCATCTCAGATGTTCATTTTTTTGTTGAATCTTTCAATCTTGGGAGTCTAACCCTTTCTTTAAATTCTTTATATGTTCTGCATAGAAGCATTTTGTCTGAGAGACAGTGGCTTTATTTTTAAAACAACTCCATGGTTTTCCTTTTACTCTGTCAATGTAATTTCTTATATTTTGTCTTACTGTTCTATTTTTGCATATAAAGGCCTAAAGTGGAAAAAAGTTATTTTACCACAATCTATATAGTTATGGTTCTAGGATCCTGGTATAATATTATTCTAATGATAATACAGGGTTTTTTGAGAGAGATTGCAAATTCTAAAATTCAAACGTTTTTGTCGGAAACAAAAACTTTTCATGAAATAACAATAACTATATCTCTATTAGCAACAGTAGGGTCAATTAGCAGCTTCATTTTATGACTACATTGATAATGAACTTATTTCAAATAAATATACTGAACCTGTTATTAAAAAATAGGAATACATTGCATTTTGCTTTCTAAAATTTATTTCCAAAGAAAGTTAAAACAGGTATTTTATTTATGTATGTTAAATTCTTTATTAAATGTTCTGTTAAAAATTTTTGACATAACTTCATATGAAAATGTATTTGTATGAGAGATTGTGTTGAATATTCAGTGCTGTTTTCCAAGTACTATTAACTAGCCAAGGACAATGAAATGATTTTTATGACTTTCAACACTTTCTTCGTACTTTGCCAACTAAGCTAGAAATATGAGACTTTTTAAACTGAGACACCTTCATGATAAATACCTTACAAAGACAAATACTTAAAAAATTTTAGCCTTTTAAAGTTGAAAAACCTAACATATATTGTAATTTTATAATTTACCTAAAAATTTTGTTTGTAATTCAGTCCCTCATACAAAGAATGTCATTAACAACATAGAATTCAGTGAATTCCATTCCCAGCCCCTTCATGAATTTTTACAATCATTAATAACATTTAGTTGCTTCACTTTCATATATGTATTATTTTAGAAAAAGATAGAAAAGAAGGGAACTTGAAATGTGGTTACATATCAAATTTTATCCAAGAATTTTATCCAAATTCTTTAAAATATTTTAAATTTCTTTGCTTTATTTTTTAATTCTTTAAAATATTTATTAATATATATCTCCAGTAAATAATGATTGTATTTTTCTTGAGCACTGGTGTGTGCACATAGCTCTGCTCATTTGTAATCACCTTTTTCCTCTCCTCCCTCCTTCCTCCTGCCTCTACCACTTTATCCAACTAAATTAGAAAAAAAAAGTGACCAGCAACCTCAACAGAGAACTGTTTGTAAAATAGAAGTAAAATACAAGGAGGCTGAATGCTTAAAGGCTGAATTCCACAGCAGTTGCATTCACTTCTTGTTCAGAGCTGACAGAGCTGCTCAGTATGAGAAACTTTATTCTCACAGCACATAAAGATGATTGCCAGATTCTCAAAGGACACAGTGAGAATATAACAGCCATTCTTTGCACAGGAATAAGGGCATTGAGAAAGGACAGCGCATCTAAATACCAAGAGAAAGACAGAGCAGGTACAATGACCCATGAAGCAATACGTGTCTAATGTATCTGTCAATATTCCACCTTCCCTTTGTAGTTAGGGAAGAGATATTGTAAGACTGGGTCCCTGAGGTGATAGTAAGGAGAAAGGATAGCTCCTCATTGAGCCACCTGATGTCGTGAGGAAGACACCTGCATGAGTATATGCTTTTCTACAGAAAATTAGCTAGGCTCTGGTGGAACTCTTCCACCCCTTTTCTGTCTTCATTCAGGATATCAGCCACCACATTAGGTGGTGGCCCTCAGCAGAACATGAGCAGAAGTTGGTGCCTTGCATGCCTCTAGAGTCATCAGCCAAAATAAATCTCTTTTTCTGTTTCTATAAATTGACCAATCTCAGGTATTTTCTTATTACATCAAAAATTGGACTAATTTGGAAAAGGAGAAGATATACAGACAAGTTAAAAAAGAATAATGGGGCTACAGTGAAGAATTTCCTGACAATTTGAAAATGAAGAAAGTAGACTATTAAGTATATATTTTTATGTCATCACATAGTAAATCATAACAAAAATGGGGGAATTCATCTTCTATATATTGAAGAACTTACCATATCCAACAGTGCTTTCACAGAAGCTCTATTTCTTAATATAATGAATCAATTGTGCTTTTAATTTAGCTTTCCAATCAAATTATTTTTTGATTTAATTATATTTTATATCTTATTTAATATCATCTAATTTTCAAATCAAATTAACAGGAGAGATTCAATAATTAATATATTGCAAGTTGTTTTCAAAATGGTTTGTTGTTGTACAAGGTGCATACATGATATTCTACTTACAGACACCATTAGAGCAGATGTCTCTAATCAATGAATTAAGAGAATGCAGCTGAATACTTAACTTTTTTCAAAGATGAATTATAGCACAGTTTCAATAATTAATACTTTCTACCTTGATATCTTCCTAGTGGTTGTCCACAATACTGGATACCAACAAAATATCTTGTCCAAATCCTATTATTACTAATCTTATTATTGCTTCTCATAGAATTATGCAGAAGTACTAAATATTTATTCTAACTGTACTGTTTATACAAACACATTATGTTTCTTCCTTTGTATCACCCACTTTGTCTAGACCTGTCAAAGATGGGCACTCCGTTGTCATTAAAAAATTACAGATACCTGAACTCAGTGACATAATCAAACACAGTCCAGCAGTCCACAATAATAGCGAGGTATCTGAAGAAGTTGTTGGTTATAGCCATTTACAGCTTAAGTTATTATTGTGGCCCCACTTTATATATCTCATTTTTATACTTTGCTTCTGGATGTTAAGATCGAGTTAGAGCAAGACCTATATAACAAAAAATACAGCTTTTATATCTGATGAGGTCAGTGAAGTCCCCTCAGGGTTTATCTTGTAATCCTTTACCTTACTCTGCAGATCCTTTGTCTGTGTCAGCCATATGGATGAGTCACAGCCATTGCTTGACCAATTTGCTCTCTGTGAGAGCCTGAGAGAAAATTTTCCTCTTCATGTGACTCTTCTTAGGCACAATATAGATCATCAATAGAATTCCTATATGGCTCCATAATCTCCTTCATCAGAAAATTTAGGCACAACTGAGTTTCATGATGTTGCAGTACAGGTTCTCCTATGTCCTGAGTCTTCAATGACCTTGAAAGGCTAGGGCCAAAATGTTGGCTGGCTTGTGGCTCTTCTATTTCTCCAATTTTTGATCTGTGAATTTAGGTTGTTAACCATCCAGAGGAAAAGCTGATTAGTATTCTTTTAGTATTCTTTTTAGTTGTTGTTGTAGATTTCTGTTTGTATTTCTTCTTTTGATTTCTTATATTAGGGAGACTATATGAGATTTGCACATGTGTGTCTGGTTTATTTCACTTATGAGTGTATGTTCAAGTGGCATCTGCTTCAGTATAAATGCTTCAAGTTTATCATTCTTAATAGCTGAGTAATACTCCATTATATAGAAATACCATATTTTTTCAACCACTCATCATGTGATGGACATCTTGGTTGTTTCCAAGATTTTGCTACCACAAATAGCGCTGCTATAAACATAGGTACACATATATCACTATGGTATAAGGTTTTCAGTTCCTCTGGGAAAATTCCCAGTAGGGGGATAGCCAGCTTGAATGGGATTTCTAGTCCTACTCTTTTGAGGAGTCTCCACATTGGTCTCCTCAATGGTTTTACCAGTCTACATTCTCACCAACAGTACAGAAGTGTTCCCTTTTCCCCACATTCTCTCCAACATTTGTTTTTGGTTGATTTCTTTTGATAGCCATTCTTTCTGGAGTGAGATTGGAAACCAGAAAAACTCACCAAATTAATGGAAGTCAAACAACACCTTACTCATCAATCAATGGGTCACAGAAGAAATCCAACAATAACTACAATTCAATGAAAATTCAAGCACAGCTTACTGGAATTTATGGGATGCTATGAAAGAAGTTCTTAGAGGCAAAATCAGAGCTATGAGCTCACACAGGAAAACAGGATGGGAAAAAATAAATACCCTAATGTTGTACCTCCGACACCTAGAAAAAGAAGAGTGAACCAAACCCAGAGCACAAAGACAGGAAGAAATCACAAAGATTAGAGCAGATATTAATTCAATTGAGGTGAAGAAAACAGTTAAAAAATCCACAAATTAAAAATCTGGTTCTTTGAAAGACTAAATAAAGTTGATAAGCCTCTAGCCAACCTCATCAAAAAGAGGAAAGAAAAAATTCAAATACAAGCAATATGGAATGAAAAGAGTGAAATCAGCACGGACCCAGCTGAAATTCAGAAGATTATCAGTAGTTACTTTCAGAATCTTTATGATCACAGAATAGAAGACACAGAAGATGGAAAGATTCCTAGAAAGATACAAATTACCAACACTAAACCAAGAAGATATAACAACTCTCAATAAGCCAATAATAGTCAGTGAAATACGAAACATAATTAAAAGCCTGCCAACAAAGAAAAGTCCATGTTCTGATGGATTCACAGCTGAACTCAAACAAATTCTTGAGTCCATCCCTGACAAAAGGCACATCTCATCCAGTAATGTTTAGGATTATACTCTAAGCTTTAGTTTGAACACACCAATGCACACGCATTTGGACTCTCAAGTGTGATCACTGAAAACTTTTCATTAATTTACATTTATTGCATATTCAGCACATAATATCTGTGTTAAACAATTAAAAGTTCATGATATATATATATGCTTATATAAAATTTTATATATCTATATATATGGCATAAACAAAATTAAATTGTTCTTTTAACTAAAGAGTATATTGAGGTCATATTTTATCTTATTTTCTATATAATAAGACACATATTTCAGAACTAAGTTATTCATAGATAACAGTTAATTTTGATCAAAACAGCTTTTGAGCTATGGTTGATATATTGATGTTACGCCAACTGTTACATACTGATAGGTGGGTTTTTAGGAGTTAGCTGCATCTTAGGTATGTGATGCTCATTTAAGAGCTCATGATAACTGCATTAATGCACTGATTGGTTTGGTGCAGTTGTATCTATAAAAACAGGCACACCGACCCACTGGTAGCAACAGCCAATAGGCTTATAGAATGGGTGGAATAAAAAGGGGAAGGGAAGTGAACTGCCTGATGCCTTCTGCCTATTATCAGCTGCTTCTCTTCTGCTGTGCCTTTCTGTCATGCCACTCTGTCTCACAGGTAGCCATTAGGGACCTAAACTGTGATCTAAATTAAACCTTTCTGCCTTGAACTTGTGTTTGTCTGGCATTCTGCAGGCAGCAAGACAGGAAGACAGAGGTTTCTCCGCCATTCATATCAACTGTACACTTGAGTCTGTCAATCAGGATATGGCTTCACTAATCAAATTAGTTATGTTATTCCTCTGTTTTTTACTATTGATGTCAATTAGAACCAAAATTGTTATTTGGAGGAATGAAACAGCTTTCAGCACTGAAAACCAAAATTTAAATTTTCTATCCTAAGTATCGAAGGACAGGTGATACCCATAACAGAACACTGCGAGTAAAATTTGTGAACTCAGATAATCATTTACATTAATATTCTTTGTTTACTTAACATTACTCGTTGAAATTACTTTCCTGAGAACCAATTTTTTTGGTTAGGGAAACAATATAAGAAAATGCATTCAATCTAGCTACTTTCCTCTCCAGAAAATACAGTGTACTCTATAAACATACCAGACTCTTTAGTGCTCACTTTGAGACTTATATTCAGAACAATTAACTTTTTGAGGAAAAGAGAGATTGATTACTAGAAAACAGATATTTAGATCCCTCAGACAGGAATACAGCCAAGGACATAAACCCAGATGTCTTAGCTACTTTCTGACTCCTAAGACAAAATACCCAGCACTCGTAAATTAAAGGGGCAAAAGCTTATTTCAGCACACTGTAAAGTTTCATTCCGACTCTGCTGAATCCAAAGCAGGAAGAAGGACAGAGTGGTGTGGGGGGAGTTCACAGTGTAGTAGGCAGGAAGCACAGCCTTCCTTCTTTTCCCTTTCATTCTGTCCTGCCTGCAAGGCTGTGGGTTGATCCATCCACACCAAACAGGTTCGTTCTTCCCCTTCAGTTAGTCCCTCATATACATTCAAAACTATGATAAAGCAATCAGAGATCTAATCCAGGATCACAGTTTCATGATACAGCCCCTCCCAAAAGTCTTACTTATGAGCAAATGAGGTTTTGAGGGGCATCTAGCTATAAGTCATAATATTATGCTCCTGCACCCCAAAAGTTTCACGTGCATCCCTTCATGCCAAATGGGTTAATCCACTTCTAAGAGTTGCCCAAAACTAACAGTTTCAGAAATGCTGAATAGTCCCTTTCTAAAGTCCACTCTGAAATTTAAAGCAAACTCCTGGCTGTGAGTCCTTTAAAAATGAAAAGAAAGCTACACTCTTTTACAATTTAATAGCAGAGGATAAGCATTGAGTAGAAATAGGGACTGGAGAGGAATGAGATCAAAGCATGTCCAAAGTCCAGCAGGACAACCTAGGATCTATCCTTGCAGTCTAAGGCAATCAGCAGCAAGTTGTGAATCCCAAACTACTTAAGTCACCCTTCTCCTACAGCATATGTGCTAGCTGTAGCCTTCATGGTCTCTCTCTTTCTGGCTAGCTTTTTCCACTGCTTGCAATTTTCCTGAGATTATCCATGCTCCTGGCTTCTGGAATCTCTTCTATTCTTTCGACTTCATATATTGTCCTCTCAAAAGGACGATTTCTAACCTCCTTTTGGGCTTATTCTGAAATTTGAATGGAAGATATGCATTACTGATTGCAACACTCTCATGTTCTGAAGACACCTAAGCAGCACCACATGGATGATACAAAAGTTTGCCACTATCTGGAGCAATAGCCAAGCTTCCCTCTCTCTTGGTAGAGGTGGTTAAGTACCTGAATGTTGAGTTCTATTAATCCAATATTAAGAAAGAAGTTTCCTAAACAACCACCACATGGACTCCTGGGGTTCTCTTCTCAAAGCAGTCTTTGCTTTGGTAATTTCAAGTGTACAAAGTGTGGAGTCCTGCTTGTTCTCCTAAGGACCTCATGTTATCTTTTGGATTATCCTATTCCAATGTGCCTT